>PVJC01007731.1:0-50538 GCA_004026665.1 Murina feae | reverse complement strand
CTCTACACAAAAAAAGAGTTCCAGAAAAAAACCTTGCATTAGACGGGCTTGGGTCACGTGTTCATCCCTGGACCAATCAATGTGACCGGGAGAATGGAACATACTGATTGGCCAGATGGAGTCAGGTGCCCAGCCTTGTAGCTTGGAGGTAGGATAATCCCCACCCAAGGCCCTGGCCTGAGAATGAAAGAAAGATGATTCCCCCAAGAAAAAATGAGTGTCGTTACCCACCGTCCAGGGCAGGTATGAAATCCCTGCGGATTCGTCTTTCAGTACTTCGTAGCGCCTGGCATTGTGTGCCTCGTAAAGTAAAAGCTCGACGTGATTATCTAATGAGTGGGAAAAGCAGGAAGGTGATGAAACTAAACTTACCTGTTGGCTTTGCATGTTTCTTCCCCCGACACTTAAAGCTCACCTGGCCAAGCAGACCTCACACGCCATGTGAGCATCCCCCCAACGATTTTAGAGAAAATCTCAGTAAACCAGACATCACAGAGCCTTTCATCTGGTGTCCAAAAAGATGCAGAAGATACTGACGTTCCACCATGCATGGCGCCTGGCTCGCTGTGAAAACATGTTGTTTTTTAACTTAACGAGGAAGAAGGCACCCTGACCCCGTCCTCGGCCTGTCGGGTTCAACCTTTCCTTTCTGGCCATTTCTGGTCATAAAGGATGGGCGGGATTTCCAGCGTCCTTTTCACTTCTTTGTTATTAAAAGCAGGATCAGTTAATAAATAATTATGATGCTCAGTTTCCAGGGAACAAGAAGATAAGGACAGGAACACTCGAGCCTCACAAATTACATGCTGCAGTCTAGATTTTCACTCGGAGTGCAGAGCAGCCTCGCGCTCCTTTCCGTTCCTGTGGCATAAATTGTTCTAATTATACGTGCAAGAGCCTCCATCCCCAAAGATATGAGTTGGAAGCCTGGTGTCTGTTCTTTTAATTCCAAGAAGCATTTGCAGTAACGTGTTCCCACCCCCCTTGTTTTCAAACTGAATTGTTTCAGTGGTAGCTTGGTGTGTCAGCTTGTAAGTCTATAAAACAGTTTTATACCAGCTGGAGATTCAACATGCTACATGAATACATAACAGTGCCTAACCAAGAAGGTTTGTAATTCAGTAATTAGCTGTAATTAATGAACACAAAGCGAAGACTCATTTACAGTTTAAATTATCACATTAGCTCCTGTCACCCTCTATGTACACAAAACAGCAGGAATTCAATTATTTTTATTCTTCAAAGCTAATTTAAAATTTAAGGGATGCCATTACATGAAATAATAGGTAGGAAATGTAATTGAAATCACTGGGAACAGTTGGCCGTCCTTAGAATTTAAAAAAAAAAAATGCGATGGCTGACGATTTGGAAATGTTTTATCATCTGTGAACAGATGAAGGATTGAAATCTCTGCTCTTTTCAGTGTATTTCATTTGAAAGAGGAAGCAAGTTTGGTGGTTGCCGAGCCCTTGCGCGGGGAGGGTTACCACGCACACGTGTAAGAGCAGCTGAGAGCTGATAATGCTGTTGATAGTAGCAAGATGACAGCCGGGGAGAATCACATTCCATTACCCTGAGCAGGGGGCTGAGTCTCCGGCAACCGCACGCAGTTCCTGGAACTGCCGCCCATTTTTGCTGCATACCTTCAGCCGGGAGACCCTGTGTCATTGGCACAGTGCTGTTGTCCTCGGTTCTTTGTACACGCATGCCATGGGACACAGACCTGAACTGACCCGGCACCTCCTCTGTCTCGGGCACCGTAAGGAGGGCAGAATCAAGTTCACACCCTTGACCTCATGGAGCCAACATTCCAGGAGGAAGAGACAGAGACTAGCAGGGGTCCTCCCGCTTGGCTATTGACAGAAGCCTAGGGGGAGCTTTAAAAATGTATATGTGTCAAGGCCTGGTCCCAACCACACATCACTGAACCAAACTCCCTGGGAGTCAGTCCTGAGCACCGATATTTTTTTATATTTATTTTTATTGATTTCAGAGAAGAAGGGAGAGGAAGAGAGAGAGAAACATCAATGATGAGGGAGAATCATTGATCAGCTGCCTTCTGCATGCCTCACTTGGGATTGAGCCTGTAACCTGGGCATGTGCCCTGACTGGGAATCGAACTGTGACCTCCTGGTTCAGACGTTGATACTCACCCACTGAGCCACGCCAGCCAGGCAGGCGCCAGTATTTTAACAGCTCTCCAGGTGCGTCTATGTCCAGCCAGAGTTGAGAACCACGGTGGCCAACTAATATACACAACTAATAAATTAGCGTTCTCTGGTGACTAGCGCTGTGATGAAATGAAGCAGAGGGGGACTGCACTAGCATGTTCGAGGGCAGCATCTCTGGGCAGTGACATGGGAGGGGACTTGAGTGTAAAAAGGAACCCATCCCGAGGAGATATGTTCTAACCCAGGTGTCAGCAAAACGTCTTCCTCTTCCTTGTCTTTTATTCGTTTATTTATTTGCACTTTTGATCCTTTAAAATGCAAACGCGTTCTTAGCTCAAGGGCTGTGCGGAAACAAGCCCCAGCTAAACGTGTCCCATTCGAGCCAAGTTCTAGAAAAAAACGGACCAGCAGGTGCAAAGGCACTGAGGCAGGTGTGAGTTTAATAGGTTAAAGGAGCAGAAGCGTAAGTGGAGCTTAGTGGGTGAGGACAGAGAGACTAGGAGGCTAGAGATGGGGGTGGAATTTCAATGTTCTTTTATATACGATGAAAGTCAGTGGGAGATTTCAAGCAGGGAACGTGTGTGCGCGCGCGCGTGTGTGTGTGAAGGAGATGCTCACGTCCCCATATGCGTCACAGTGCACTCTCCCAACGTTGCCACTGGTCTCCCAGGGCGGTTCCGGGACGGAACAACTGAGCCCGAGTGGCCTGGATGCTGTGGCTGCTGCTTCAGCCGCTTCGCTCCTGCCTGTTCCCCCGCCTCCTCCGCGTTCATTTTTCTTATTCCTTTAAATAGGCCACTCGCAGCCGCACGGTCTCATTTTTCATAGGTGAGCGACTGCTGAGTGGGGGTTTAGGTAGACAGAGGGGAGGCGCTGATAAGCTGGGGCGCGGGTTCTATTAGGGAGATGCGGTGGTAATTAATGACGCCTGCCAGTAATTGGGAAGGTGTGGGTCCCCATAATATCGTAATGATAGTCATCCGTCTGCGCGCCGCCCATCACCCGGAGCCGCGGAGCCATCCCTCACGACTCTGATCTCAGACTCGTCGCCATGCAAATGCCCCTGACAGGCTCTGTCCCCGGCTCCCTAATTGGCCGGGATAGAGTTGTTTATGGAGATCGTCGGCATTGAGGCCTCCGTTGGCGCTTGTTCAAAAATCGTTAGCAAAGTCGCCCGAACAGCGTTGTCAACTATGTGCCTACCCCCCCCCTCCCTGTTCCGGTTTCTGCGTTGAAGGCGGTGGAGGTTGGGGATAAAATTAAGCTGCGCGGCGTCTGGACTGGAGCGCTCCGCGCGGTTATTAAGCCGGTTTTGAAGTAAAAACCGATTTACAGTGATTTCTCATCCCGCGAAGATACGGCTTCAGTCTGTGCAGAGCGGGGTGCTTCGTTCACAGCGCGCCCTCGTTTCCGAAGAGCCCTCGAGCACCTTAGCGCCATCCTGAGACACAGCCATTTGCACAAATCATGGTTTTGCATTGAGACTGGTTTCTGAGCATCATCCCCATTTCATTCCAAATGGGCACCTTTGCTGGCCGCATGGAGCACATTCTGTTGCCAGTATTTTTTTTTTCTCCTGCACGAAAGTGGTCACACTTTGTCTCCCCCACCAACTGGAAGATGCTGTGAAATGCTGTAAATGCTTCTCCAAGCCCTCCTAAGGCTGCTCAGTGGGCTGGATGTCTCTGCCATGACGTTTAAGAGGGATCTTTTAACTATTTGGAAAGCATGGGAAGTGCCATTTTAACATATAATCGACACTCTTTAGCAGTAGTCAAGCACGAAATAGCACTGTGAGGGCGGCACCTTGATCAGTTCCTAGGAGGAGAGGAGTTTTGGAAGCTCTGGCCCCCATTTCCGCCCCCTGGAGAGAGAGGCGTGGGTGCACAGGGCAGCAGAGATTCAGAAATCTGTTCTCGTTCCTTCTGCTCAGGAGCTCTGTGTGGTGCTGATCAAGTCACCTGGCCCCTCTGAGCACCGGCCTCTCTTCAGTCTCACCCGCGCTCAAAGGTAGATCTAAGGCTTCAAAGGAGCTAATCGGTGTGAATGTGCGTCATATGGAGAGGGCTTTGCAGCCAGACCTGAGCAGCTGTGCCACTGACTGGAGAAATCACTTCCCCCTTCTGGGCAGTTTTCACATCTGTGAAATGGGCCCGATGATACAGACCCTGGAGGGTAGGGCTAAGGAGCGGAGATAATGGGTCGAAAGCCCCCAGGATGAGCTTGAGACTCCTCAGTTCCTCCTCAGAGGTGTCTGGTGGCCCTGGACACAGCGGAGGGCTGGGCCTGGCATCCGGGCACTCAGTCAACAGCCGTGGAGTGAATGGAGCACCATAAGGCGCCATCAGCCTTTAAGAGATGGTGACCACTGCTCTGCGTGCCTCTGCTGGCTCCCGATCTGCAGCATGAGGACCCAGGAAAGGGGGATCCTGAGAGGCGACCACCTTTCCTTTGCTGGGACTGAGTATCCCAGGATGGGGCACACACAGGCCCGCCCAGGCCATGGGGATGAGCAGGTCCTCCCACTTCAAGCAAAAGTCCCTCCCAGCCTCCTGCCCCAGGCTCTCCTAGACCAGGGTTCGAAAAAACCTTCTCTTCCATTTCTAACTGTGGATGAGTTGTGTTTCTCTGTAGAACAATCTGGAATGTTCCAGATCCTCTCGCGGAGCAGAAATGGCTGCTAGGCAATGCTCACTGGCAGCAGACAGCTTCACCTCAGCTCCTCCGGAAAGTTCTGTGGGTCCGTGACAGCGACTGGCGGCCCTCTTACCCACGCGGCTGTGTCCTGTGTGGGGAGAGGATGGAGGGAAGGCAGGGGCCTCCGGGAGGTCAGTTGGGCAGAGGTTAACCAGTTGGGGCCCCATGGCATTTCTAGGGCGAGCCTGTGGTTTCCTGTCATCCACAGGTAAACAGTAGGCACCCCACAGTCACTAAATCTTTCCTCTGTGGACTCCTCGCGGAGGGCTGCCCCGGACTATTGAAGGATCAGGAGCCTGAGAGCCTCTGGCGCTGATGTCCCAGCCTGGGGGAGGGGGAGGTTTCTCCACAGCCAGGGCTTCCCCACAAAAGGCTCTACCCGTCCCAAAAGACACACCCGCTGGATCACCTTTAAATTAAAGCTTTTGTTTTGCCCCCCCCCCCCCCCCGCCCCAGCCCAAGCCCCAGCTCCTTTTCTCCCTTCACTCACTGTCCCCTGCTGCCTGGGATCTGCTGGAACCGCTGTAACAAATGCGTCCACCTCTGCTGCCAGCGTGGAGGCTGACACAGTTCAGTGGGCTGAAGCCTCGAACCAGATCAGCACCCGTGCCAGGCTCCCTCCGTGCACACGCATGTGCTGCCGGCTCCTGTACAGAACAAAGCGGGAGGGAAGCCAGGGGGCAGCCTGAGGTGCACGGGACTTCTCTGAATGGGGCGGCCACCGTCGCTGGGTGCACACTGCTGTGCAGAGCCATCATCAGATGCTCGCACACACGCAGCAAGAAGATAAATGTATCTTCATCGTTCATATTTGGGGCTCTTTCCTCCCACTTATTTATGCTTTAAACAACGGTTACAGTAAATATAACAATAAAAAAAAGCGCCTGCAGTGGACAGGAAGATGATCGAGCAGCCCTGATATACGGCAATTCATGTTTCTTCTTTACAATCGCTAACGAATCTTAACTGGAGCCGTGTTCCGTTCCCACGTGAGTGATAAGCAATGATTTATTATGAAGTGTCATGAAATCGGAATGCCATACAGTGAGACATGAGCTGGTGGAAAACGTTTTCCCTGTTCCCCAAACTCATTACTCAAAGACGCAGTGTCCCCTTCCCAAGCCTAATTGAACTGGCTTTTCCGAGTACTCTACTCATGGGCGATGCAAATCGACCAAGGAGAGGATGTCCAGCAAATTCTCGTGCCTCGGGCCCCGTCCAGCCACGCCAGGGCTGGTGACAAGGCTGGGACTGTGCAAACTGGCCGGCCCCGGAGGTATGTTCCCAAGAATTGTCTCAGCTCTCCGCCAAAGCAGCAGGCGCACTAATGCACTCGGGAGATGAAGCGGCTGGGGAGAAGGGACCCAAAGAGCAACTTTGATGACTTGGACCTTGAGTGATCCATGTGTCACGCCAACCTACTTGGAACCCAGGCCTTGATCGTTTAAGACTTACCCCCAGGTCCCAGGGAGCCAGCTGGACCCAGCGAAGGAGCACAGGCATAGAGCAGACTGAGCCTGGATTCAGGCTCAGCGTGTCCGTGTCCCTCCGGAACTGGTGTGGTAGGTTTCATAAATGGACCCAGTTCTTTAGCCTTCCCTGTATCCGTGCCATTTACCATGTCTGTTTATAGGGTCCTCCCGTTCTGAGTCCAGGCTAGGCTGTTCTTTGGCCTGTCGGCTATGATGCCAGCAGTGGCTTGAATAAAGCTTGTGTGATTGGACTTGTTTACTGTCCCTCCTGTGCTCATGCTATCAGACTACACCCACACCAGCCTCCTGCACAAGCAGAAGAGCTGTGTCACTGTCGTTGTCCCAGCCGTGGGACAGGAAGGGAGCAGCTCAGCTTTCACTCATCTCTACTTCCTCCCTCTCTTCTAGGCTCCTTTCATCTTATGCGTTGGATTTTGGAAGGAAGATTAATGGAAACGGGGACAACCTCTCATGTTAACGAAGTGCTGTTGAAACCCTCTCTCGTCAACCAGTGCTCCTTGTGGGGTGGGCATCCAGGGACTGACTCTCTAGTGGGGGCAGGCGTGGGTCTGTGGGAGCCTCCGATCCTAATATAGGAGAGATGGGCTCCATTCAGGATGACTTCTAACTCACTAAATGTCTTCTCACTCAGGTTTCATGCTTCATCGTCTTCTCTCTAGAGCTGGGTACCAGTAAGCAGCCAGACAGCTCTTGACCTACTGCAAACCTATACATCTTTTTTTCTTGACAAAACAATGAAAGTGTAGGGGGAGCTGCTGGGCCCTCTGTTGTTCTACCATCTTTATCCAATAGCTTTTGCTGCTTCTCAGTCATGACTGCATATAGAACAGAGAGCCTGCTGCATAAGCATTGCCTACAGGATGTCAGATGCCAATCTCCCTCCTCACTAGAACCCAGTCCCTTCCAGTGTTTCTCTCGAGGTCGCCCGCTGGCTTCTGCAGCCCCTCCACAGGTTGTACAATGGATTCCTCCAGTCTTTCCCTAGATAGCTTGGTGACCAGTAAGAGAAATGGTGATTGATGGCCTGTTTTGCCACTAAATAAATCCCATGGAATGTATCTAACAGCTCCCCTTTCTTTATTTTGAAATAATTTTAGACTTAAAGTTGCAAAGATAGTAGAGACAAGTTTCACCCAGATTCCTGTAATGTTTTACATCTTACCTAACCACGATCATTGGCTCAGTACTATTCACTGAATAGTACTGGAACAACTTTGCCAATATAGACCTGTTCCGATACTACTCAAATTTCGTTTTGCTTCTTTAGGATCTAATTTAGGATTGCATGTTAAACTTGGTTGTTGTGTCTCTTCCTCCTTCCATCTGTGAAAACCCCTCAATCTTCCCTTGTCTTTTATTATTTTAACAAGTATTATTTTGACAAGTACTGATCAGTTATCTCGTAGAGTGCCTCCCAGTTCAGGTTTGTGGATGGCTTCTCATGATTGATCCAGGTCAGGCATTTTGGCAAGAATATATATCATAGAAAGAATGTGCCTTCTTGAAGCATTACAGCAGGGATTCCATGATGTTGTTGTGTCATTTTTGGCGATGTTAACTTTGATCATTTGGTAAAGATGGTATCTGACAGCTTCCTTTAAAATATGAACTTCCCATTTGTCCTCCCAGATCACCCCAGACTGTCTTTTTTCCCCTTTTTATATGTATTTTTATTTTTCAGTTACAGTTTGTATTTAATATTATTCTGTATTAGTTGGAGATATATGCATAGGGGCCATAAAATCATGCACTCTACAGCATGGCCCCCAACGTTTCAAGCACCCATCTGTCTCCATACATAGTCCTTAAATACTATTGACTGCATTCCTTACACTGTAGTTTATATTTCTGTGACTATTCTGTAACCACCAATTTGTACTTCTTAATCTCATCATTTTTTTCACCCAACCCTTTAAGCCCCCTCCCCTCCGACAACTGTCAATCAGTTCTCTGTATCTATGAGTCTGTTTCTATTTTATTTTGTTTATTAGATTCCATGTAAGCAAAAGCATATAGTATTTGTCTTTCTCTGCCCCAAGGGCCTTTTTATTTTAGTAACCACTCCTACCCACTGGGCAATACTAGAACACAGGACCGCATAGCAGTTAAACACATTGCCCCAAAATCAGAGAGCTCCTGATTCCCATACTAGCTGGGATCCTTTGGTCAAGTTGTTGAGATGCGCTCTGCCTCCATGTCTTCTTCTCCAAAGGACCTAACTCATAGGGTTGTTGTAAGGATTTAAATAAAGAAATAAATAAAAACTCTCAGCATAGTGCATAGCACATAATAAGCCAATTATTTCATCTCTCTGGGTCTTAATAACTCCACCTACAAAAATATAGTGTATGTATAAAAGAACAACATGTATGTGAAGCTACATGTCATGGTTCTTTCAAGTTCTTCTACTCATTTCTTCAAAGCAGCTTCTACCCATAAATGAGCTACGCCTCTCCTTTTTGTTTTTCTCATGGCAAGTGTTGTGTTGTGCCACTATTAGATATGTCTGCCTTAGCTGTTCTCCATAGACTAGAAGGTTCTGGGGATGCAAAAACTTGTCTTTTTTCTCATAATTCTGTTGGACCCCTGGTAGCACACAAGTTGGGTCGGGGGACAAAAATGCCAGAAAATGCCCGCCTTTCAGATGTCCTAGGCATGAATGAAGACCACGGGATGATCCATCCGCTGTGTGTGATCATTCCTTGCAAGCTACCTGACATCACAAAAGAAACACTTGATAAATATTGGATGGATGGATGGATGGATGGATGGATGGATGGATGACTAAATGACTTCACCTTTGCTTATGCATAGCAATAAAGAAAAAGAAATTTAACTTTTATCTTCTAGATTTTGAATGCCTCTGCCAACAGCTAAATCTCTTCTAGGGAGGGCAGATGGCAGCCTGTACAATGAACAATTTAATCTTTAGAAAATGGAACAACTTTGCCAGCAAACTCCATTTTTCTCCACGAACACATTGTCAATAACATGTGCTCTCAAATATGTGGTGAAATTGATGACTGGGCCCTGATTTATGGAAACAACAACAAATTAAATGATTACCTTTCTCTCTGCTAGCTTGGGGTCCTTCCGGCCAGCCATGAATTTTTTTCCCCTGTGCTCTAATAATAGAGGAGGTCTAATTAAAATGCCTTTCTGGCTGATTGTGTGTGTGGAGTAGAGGAAAGAAAGGAGAGTGTCCAGGGCATCTTAATTTAAAACCAGGAGGGGAAGAGCCACTGATGTGATAATGAAGATGAACTCAGGGAGCCTCTGGTGCTCCCCACATAAAAGCAGATATTGACAGAATTCTTCAAACAAACACTTTTGTAGCGACTTATTTACCTTCTTGGATGAAATTTTCTTGGTTTTGAACAGACTTGAGGCTTTGGATTGTATGAAATAGAACAGAGTGGAGTAGGGGTGCTGGAAGAAATGGGTCTCTCTAGCCTGGTGGTGTGGCTCAGTGGTTGTGGTTTGACCTATGAACCAGGAGATCACAGTTTGATTACAGTCAGGGTACATGCCCAGGTTGCAGGCTTGATTCCCAGTGTGTTGTGTGCAGAAGGCAGCCAATCAATGATTCTCTCTCATCGTTGATGTTTCTATCTCTTTCTCCCTCTCCCTCTCTGAAATCAATAAAAATATATTTTTTTAAAAGCCATGGGTCTCTCCAGCAGTAGCTACATTGGATGTTTAAGACTTTTCCTGACTTACAGCCAGTTCTTGACCCAACATGGGTTCAGAACGACCATCCTGAGACTCCTCCTCCTTCTAGAATGGTGACTCTGTGCTGGATCAAGAAGTTTTGCGAGAATCTGGTCAGAGCTACAGATCCTTTCTCCAGAAACTACAAATAAACAGCTCTGTGTTTACAAACACGAAGAGAGAGAGAGAGAGAGAGAAAGAGAGAGAGAGAGAGAGAGAGAAATGTAAACTTTTGCTTATAGTGTGATCCACCTTTTGCCCTTGAACAACCTGAGTAACAATTGCTACTCGAAATCCTGACTTTGCCTTGGCTGGTTTAGCTCAGTGGTTAGATTGTTGGCCCTTGGACCAAAGGGTCGTGGGTTCAATTCCTAATCAATGGCCCATATCTCAGTTGCAAATTCCCCAACCTCAGTCAGGGTGAGTGTGGGAGGCAAGCAATTGATGTGTCTCTCTCACGTTGATGTCTCTCTCTCTCTCTCTCTCTCTCTCTCTCTCTCTCTCTCTCTTTCCCCCCCCTCCCACCCTCTCCCTTCCACTTTTTCTAGAAATCAATGAAAAAAATATCAGATTAAAAAATAAAAGAAATTCCAGGCTTCCCCAACTCTGCTGCAATGCTCATCCAAGGTTAACAAGTATTTAATGGAAGAGGCCCTTGTTTCCTTAGGCCACGAAAGTTCTGGCTGTAGACTCCTCAGACACCCAGTGAGGCCCATGGAGGCCTTCTCAACGGTAATGCTTTTAAAGACATAAAATAAAATATGCAGGATTTTAAAAATCACAGAAACGCAGTTATCAAATATTAAAGACACCAATTTGTGATAGTAATATATGAATTTCTTTATATATAGGGTGGGGGCTAAAGTAGGTTTGCAATTATTTGTATGAAAAATAATACAATAATTAATAAAGAATAATATAATAATAAATTCTGTTTCCTGTATGCACAATTATAAGCCTACTTTAGCCTCACTCTGTACATTGAATAGCATACCCAACCCTAAGCTAACAGCTAACTTCAAAGTAATGATGAGTGTACATGTCTACAATGGGACATAAAATCTGCAGCATTTTGGTGAAAATATTGGTCGTATAAATCAGGAGGTTGCTACTACTATTATGATTTAGTGTCTACATTCACAAGTGAAGGAGATGCTGAATTTTACTTAAAGGTCAATGAAATTAAAGGTGTCATTTTCTTTCTACCCAAGGTCATGGATCCCCTGAATTCTATGCACCAATGTCACCTTCTTGTGAGGCCTCCCCTGGGCCCTTCCCAAAATGGCCACATTGATATTCACACGCCATCCACTCACTTTTTCACCATCCTGCTTTCCCATCCTCAGAGCACGTAGCTCACCGCCATGGTCTTGCCTTTGTCCGTGCCTCTCTCCCTCTGCAATGCCAACTCCCTGAAGGCAGAGGTCCTAGCTGTTGTGTTCCCTGCTGCTTCCCTGTACTGAAACACTACCCAGTGACTGGCCTCAATGTTGGCTGAGAGAAATTGCCATGTTCCATGACAAGGTTAGAGCCAAAAAATGCGCAACCGAAGTCTTGCAGGCTCACCTGGGCCAGTGGCATTGGGCTTAGTTATCATCCCATCATTGTTATATAAAATTGAAGTAATAATTTTGGAAAACAGTTGAAAATGTTTTCCCAATACAATCTTATACTGAGCCCTTATAAACACCAAAGAGATGAAATGAAGTTGTTGCTTGAAAGGAGGGTAGGAAGTCCCCAAAAGACACTCCCAGGCACATGCCCATGGTTGCTCCTTCTGGAAGTTTCCACATCCCCTTCCCCTCTGAGAAGCTCTTTGAAAGTCCCTGTCCTGAAAGAGAACTGATACCTGAGGCAACGCTTCTAGTCAGTCCACAGTTCCTAGGAAACTCCAATGTCCTTTCCATATAAGATAAAAATGATGGAAGCATCAGTGTCTAGAAACTTCCTTCCAATGTCCTTTCCATATAAGATAAAAATGATGGAAGCATCAGTGTCTAGAAACTTCCTCCCCCAAAGCATTTGTAACCCACCCAAAGTGAAATTCTAAAACAGAGGTGTGGTGCCACCTTGGCCATGACATTGCTTTATGATTTTGTGGAAATGTGCTGGGCCTCTATTTGGTTTTATTTTGGGGTGACCTTACTAATACCCCACAGGCAGGATGGGCATAAGAGAGGACAGAGTGGAACACATCTTCCAGAATGTGGAAGAAACAGTGGCCTCCAGACCATTGAGATCAGTTCCAGGCCTTACACATTTGTTTTTCCTTCCCTGGTGATTTGTTTGCTCAAGCAGCCCTAACAGAATACCATAGACTTGAGGGCTTAACCATCAGAAATATGCCCTAATCGGTTTGGCTCAGTGAATAGAGCATCAGCCTGCAGACTGAAGAGCCCGGATTTGATTCCGCTCGGTTGCGGGTGCATCCCCAGTGCGGGGTGTGCATGAGGCAGCTGATCCATGTTCCTCTCCCATCGATATTTCTAACTCTCTATCCCTCTCCCTTCCTCACTATTAAAAAATCAATAAAATATATTTTTTAAAAGAAATATATTTTCTCACAGTTTCAGAGGCTGGAAGTCCAAGAACAAGGCACCGCAGCATTGGTTTCCTCTGAGGCCTCTATCCTTGGTTTGCAGAAGGCCATCTTCTCCCTGTGTCCTCACATCGTCTTCCCCCCGTGCTCCTGTGCATCCTGGTGTCTCCCTCCATGTGTTTCAATCTTCTCTTCTTATAAATACTCCAGCCTGATTGGATTAGGGCCCACCCTAATGACCTCATCTTAACATCTCTTTGATGGCTCTATGCCCAAATCCAGCCATATCCTGAGGCATCTGAATTTTGATGACACAATTCAGTTCATAGCACTGGCTTCCATGTTATCACCAAAGCTTTTGTATCGTTATTTTAACTTCAGTGGTTGCCTGTCCCTGGCCTGTCCCTGGCCTCAGAGGGAGCAGCTTGGGGCTCTGGGAGCCCTCCATACAAGCTCTCCATAACTTCCTTCACACAGAGATGATAGGGCCCCTCCCACTTCATTTATAGCTGCACTTAGAAAGACTGAATGTTTCATAGTAAACCTGATAAGTGAGTTATTTAATATGTATCATTGCTTCTGATTTGGGGTGAAGAAAACCTTGAGTTCCTGCCAGAAAACAAGTGTGCTTCAGTGTTTTTCAGTGCGTAAGCAGAATCACAAGAAAAGTCTGAAGAGTGGGAATGGGAAGTCTAGTGAAGGTGGTGGTGGAGTTGGCAGAGGAAAGTTCAAATCCTGGCTGCAGCTCTTACCAGCCACTGTGACCATCCCTCCACTTCCCATGAGCTGGGGACCCTTTGTAACAAAGTCTTGATGGAAATACCCACCTCTGTTTTGTTGTGGGGGCCTCTCTGTCCCCCACCAGGCTCACACAGTGCCTGGTACAAGGTGAAGCCTCATCTATGTATATATAAAAGCCCAGCAATCAGAATGGCAGAATGACCAGAACAACCGATGGCTATGACACACACAGCAGCAGCCAATAGGCCTGATCTCAGCCCTGATTACCACCCATCCACCTCTTTTGGGGGTGGGGCTGGCCAGCCAACCTCCTGAAGCCCCTCCCCCCCCCACTGGCCCAGGCCAATGGGAACCCATTAGGGTAATTGTTGTTGTTACTGAAGTGAAAACCAATACACAAACCCCAGGGACTTGGAGGTCTTGTGCAAACTGTATGTATAAAAATTCGGTTGCTCAGGTTTTTATCTGAGATGCAACTAGACTAAGGTGGCTGTCTTTATAAACAATAGTGCATTGTGTGTGTGTGTGTGTGTGTGTGTGTGTGTGTGTGTTGTGAAGGAACTTCATCTACACAGAAATGCAGATTTAGAAGTGGGGAGAAGAGAAACAGAGACTGAGAGAAGGAAGTAGGAACACTGTTGTAAACTGAACTTCATGTATTCTACTGAGTCTTTATAAGAAGGGTTAATTGATTAAATGCAGTGATCAATCAATCAATCATGCAGTAGAGCAATAGTTCTCAATCTTGGCAACACATTAGAATCCCCTGGGAAATTTAAAAACCCAGTGCCAGGTCTACCCCAGACAGTTAAGATAGAATCTCCTGGAGTGGCCCAGTGTGGGTTGAGGTCAGCATAGGGAGCCCACTCAGAGGCAGAGGGCACAGTTGGATTACTCTGTGCCACTTATAGCTGTGAACTTGGGCAAGCTGCTTAGCCCTGAGCCTCAGTTTCTTCATCTGTCCTGAGGATGAAATCAGATACAATTGGTTAACCACTGGGCCCAGGCTCAAAGACATACTGGGTTGATAAATGACAAGTGTTTCCATTGTCACCCATGGACGTGAAGTCTGGGCCTTCATGTCGCCATTTGCCAGGTGGTCGGCTCGGGGAGGTTCCCTGCGGTCATTCATTTTCATTTCTGTGGTTCTTCAAAGGTTGAGCAAGGGTGAACTATGAAGAAAAACTCAAGTGTCTTCACCAAGTGACACCTATGGGCTGGCACTTTGAAGACTTGAACTCAGCAGTCACATCCTGACAGCTAGTGGGAGAGAAAAGCCGGAAACCAGAACTCACACAACCCAACGTATCATTCATGATAAGCCAGGCTAAGAGATAAGCAATCTGGGGACCCAGCCTCAGTTCTGGGCTAAGTGAAGGTCTTTCTGAGCATCTGCCACTTTAGCCAACGGATGGCAGGGGCAGGAATTACCCGGGCAGAGCCATGGGAGAGGCCCCCAGGTGAGGGGCAGAGCAGCTGCAAAGGCTGTGAGGGGGCCAGGAGCTAGACATTTTTCCAGAGGTTTCTTTAAAACATAAACAAATGAATAAAAGAACATCTTTTCTTCTTAGAGCATCTCAAGGGACTTGGACTTTCCCGATGTACTTTGGGGAGTGCTGGTGGAGTCAGATGAAACTTGAACCTCGGTGTGGGATCCCGACCAACCTTGGTTTCCTTCCAGCTCCTCTAGGAAATGGTGTGGGCGGTGGGACAGTTCACCCTCCTGATCTCCGTCCTTCATCTAAAGAGGCAACACTAACTCACATTTTCCCAATCTACTGCGGAGGTTGGGAATTATTACCAGCAATCAAATTGGCAAAAGGTCCTCGTTGTTATTAGGAAACAATATGGCACTTTGGTAACGGAGAAATCTGCGTTCAAATTGCAGTCTGTCACTTGCCAGGCATGTGATCTAGGTCCCGTTACTTAAATGTCTGTCCGTCGTTTTCCTGGCCCCCGACAAAGGGGATTCGGAAGGGTTACCTTTGGGGATTATTATAAGAATGAAAAGAGCATCAGTCAAGCTGCAGCAAAGGGTAGGCACCCAATGAGTGACACATCATTGAAACAAAGGAGGCTCTTCTTAGAAAGCGGCTCTTCCTCTTAGCGCGTGTCCCATGCCGACCCCTCTCCCAGGGTGGACACCACAAACTGGGCTGCCACGGGGCCTTGGACACATCATCACGGTGGGAAAACAAAACAAAACAAAACAAAACCCTCTGCCTGTTTACTTTCCGCACTTGGAAGGCATGCAGGTCCTCCTAGACACCAGCAGCTCACGTGTAGGCAGCAGTGAGTCTGCGCGGCGCCCACACAGTGGTGCTCGGTGGTTGTAAGTTAGTTGTAATAAATAACACTCGGCTGCACGCCCCACTTAGGGAAGACGGGTCCCATTGTGAATCATGTGGTTGGCGGTTTGGACTCTAAGCTGTCCGGGTTGTTTATGGAGGTGTTTGCCAGTATCTAGACCTCTTTCAAACAATTTAAGTGCCTTTGGAGTATATGAATGTGGCTCAATAAAAATGGGTGCAGGGAAATCTCTCTTCCACGGCCCCGGAAGCAGCCATATGGGGGAACTGCCGCCTGGTAGCCACAACACCATGATGGCACCGTCGTGGGCATGCTCCCTGTTCCTTGCCGGAGTGCTGTTCTGAGCCTTGCCACCGTTTAAATTTCCTTTTGAAGGGACAAAACAGCTGGGCCATTTTTCAGTGCTTCTCGTGTTTCATTACCTAGCTTTACTGAGAAACGTGCCTTTAGAATATGCTGGTTAGTTCCATGGACAACAGCGAGCACTGGCTGGAGAAGAAGCTTCCAAGTCACATATCTGAGTGGAAATGCTGGCTCTACCACTCGTAACTCTCTGACCTCGACTCAGTTTCTTAACCAGTGCAAGCCTCTGTTTTCTCATCAGCATATAGGGACAACGGGGCCCTGTCTCAGGCATTACTGTAGAGCGCAGAGCTACAGTGAGCACTTAGAAAAGTGGTAGGTACTGGACCAGCCTCCTGCTTTCTTCTTAGCAGCCACAGCATATGTCTGAGATGCCATTTTACCCTTTTCTTGTTTATAAAAAGGAAAAACTTTCCTTAGCTTCACATCCAAACTGACAACTGATTTCTTTTCAACACTGGCTAATGTAGGAACTAAACAGCCTCTCTTCTACTTATCCTTTTAAATTTCAAGAAAGAAGGAATAATCCATTTTCCAAGACCTAATGATTACTTGCTTCTCACACATAAGTAGAATTTTATGTATGTACTTTTTTTATTCTACATCTTATTCCACAGCACTTTTAAGTGACTATATTGCATGCAATGCGATGAATTCATGAAAGAAAAGAAAATCCCTTGTTAAGTCTACATTTTATTGAGTATACTTTGTCACCAGGCACCACGTGAAAGGTACTATTATTGTTCTGATTTGGAAGATTTGGAAACAGGTTCAGAGGGGATGAGTCATTTCCTCCAACGTCACACAGCGAGTAAATGGCAGAGGCAAACTCTCAACAAACATGCGAAAGGGAACCAGAGGGGATCTGAAGAGAAGCCAGAGGGTATAGACTAGAGCCTTGGGATGATACACAGTTACTAAAGTCGGGCCAAGAATTTGTGAGCTTCCTAGTAGTGCAAGCAAAAATAAACGCATGACCCATCCCAAGACTTAGCTTTCCTGCAGGGATTTATAAATACACAAGGCTTTCCTGGTATGTAATGTCTGGCAGAAACACCTTGCATGACCTTTGTGATATTGTAGAATGCAAAAAAGACAATAGGAGGTTCCCATGGTAAAACCAAATATTTTTAAAAATTAAAACCACTCCTTTCCGCACGTGTGTGTGTGTGTTTGTGTGTGTGTGTTATTTAGCACTGGGCTCCATGCCTTTTCAATAATTATTCAATCCATGCTTTGTCAAAGCGGCATGCGGAGACGAGCTTCGTGTTGAACACTGGCTGAGGGGAGGGCGAGGAGAACGCCTCTCTCCCCTTACTGCTCTCATTTAGATTGACGTCCTTCTGATTGTAATTGGGGTAACTGTTCGGCAGTTAAGACTTCATGATCCCATCATTAGTTGTCAAGAGATTTCCATAGGGCAGACCCTCAGCCATTTCTTTCATTTCTGTTTCCTAACTACTTGAGGAGCCTGAAGTTGAAGTGCATGCGCTACGGAGAACATTTCCTCTGCTGTTGAAAACTTCGAGGCTGTCGCACAGGCCACAGATGACGTGGCATGGCAGCATGGGCACCATTCTCAGGAGACCCCGCGTCTTCCCGACATTGTTATTGCTCTCCAAGATGTCACCCGCTCCTGCCAGTTTCCATCAACAGCCCTTTTGCATGCCTTTTGGTCATGGTGGTGATGAGATTGTAAACCATTTCCGTGGCTGCCCATTAAGCAGACAAAAAGGGAACTTATTTGCTTAATTCTTTCCAATTCGCCCTCTCTGTTAGACACGAGTTGGTGGTGAGGCTGGAGTTGGCTTAGATGTTGGCTGTGCTCGGGACTGACCACAGGAAATCTCTCCGCCAGCTTCAGAGCTGCAGGCAGGTGGCTCTGGGCTGTGTCCTGAAGCACAGATCATGCATTTGAGACAGACGGCGGATGCATCACTAGTTGTGCTTTAAAAGAGAAAGTTCAGGAGTTGAGATTTCCCAGTGTGTCGGTTACCACCTGCATGCCATCGCACTTAAACGTTCCAAGAAGAAGACGATCAAGATCAATAATAGCATTGCCTCCTAGTCTTCAAGGATCTAATCAAGCACCACCTTTGACAAAGAATTGGTGGTCTTCTCAGTCCAGCTCTGACATCAGCAACAGTTCGCTTAGTGGTTAACAGTAAAAGCTCTGGGTTGAGAGGGCGATCTGGCTGTAATATCTGTCACCCCATGGATCGCCCGGGTTGATTCAACTGATCTGGCTGTCTATCCAGGTGTCCCCTCCTCCCTCACCGCCTCTGTGCATCCCTCCCAAAGCTGCACACTGGGGCAAAGAGGACGACCTTCTCCTCAAGAGCGGACCCGCCTTGGTCAAGGGTATATGAGTAGCTGCACTCTCCTGCTGGAACCTCCAAACAAGCTGTCAAGAGTGAAGGCTCTGAAATCTAGAAAAGGTATATTCCAATTGATTGTCGGAATATTCAGTTCCATTTACTGTCATTGCACCTTGGATGAGTCACGTCAATGATCTAAACTTTGCTTTTGTCCTCTGTAATATTGGATATCCCTTTGGGTGGTTGAAATGATTAATAGAAATAGATCATATGTGGTAGGTCTACAATTAACATTTGTGGATATTATGGTATATAACTTGTAAATTCTATCATGGATTCAACCTCTTTGAGGTTCAATATAAGAAATAGCCTCTCTCTCCATTCAGAAATCCAGCCATTTTTGTGTTATCCAGTTTATTTTGTCACCTCCCTCTCCAAGAACAATGAGTCTATTTTCAGTGACAGAAAAACTACAGGGAAGAAAAGAATTACGAAATGGCAAATATACTAGATAGCATTTTAAAATATTACCTGCCTAGTCACATGAAGCCACATCTAGTATACAAAAAGTATCCCCTACATTTAACCAACGATTTTATTCATTCTGAGGATTGGAATCAACCTAAGTTTAAGGGTTTCTGCACACAGAGATTTCTCTTAGGAACAATTAGGAGAAACACTAATGATGAAATTCAGCAATGTAGGTAAGCCCATTTGGATTTTCAAATTGTAAAATCAATTTGGAAAAATATTACCTGTGGGTTTCTCTCAGGATTACACGGTTAAAAATCACTCGTCTCCATTCCCACTTTGCTTCCTTGTCACAGTCCTTTTTAATAATATGCTTCCTATATGCCCAGCATTTATATCTCACTCTCTATATTTCCCTTTTAAGAAGTCCTGAATAAGGACCGTCCTGACCCATCACTTCATCATCATGGGGGCACATTGTTTAAACGCTCTTAGCTTCACCACTGTATCTTCAGGCTACTGCTATTTCTCCAATGTATTTCCAAAGAATGCTCTTAAGTTGCTGCCCTGGCCAGGTGCTCAGTTGGTTGAGCATTCCTGTACACCAACATGTCGCAGGTTCTATTCCCCGTCAGGGCACGTACCTAGGTTTCAGGTTTGAGCCCTGGTACAGGAAGGAGGTAGCTGATGGATGCTTCTCTCTCACATCGTTGTTTCTCTTCCCCACCCCCCACCCCCGCTTTTCCATCCTCTCTCTCTGAAATCAATAAACATATCCTTGGGAGAGGATTGAAAAAAAATACTTTTTACCATAAATTGCTTCAAAACAGCAGAATAAATCATTCTTTGGAGTTTAAAGTACCAGACAGATGGTGAAGCTCCATGGTGTCCACTTACGTTTCTGTGGACTAATTGTCCTAGTCTCTTCTCTTTTCCCTTTACATGTTCTAAGTTGGCTCTGCTAGAATTAGACAAGTAAGGATTCCAGGTAAATCTTTTTTTTATTCTGTTATTTCTTTAGTAGTAAATAGTTTTTGAAAATTTCCACATTAGAATAGATAACTTTGAATTATTGTCTTCAGGGCTTCACTCACTCAAGTGTTTGTCAAGTACCTACTGTGTGCCAGATACTGGCTTATGTGCCAGATACCTGCTGGATGGAAAGACACGCGGTCCCCACCTCTCTGGGGTTTACAAGCCAGTGCAGGAGGCAGGCGCTAAACCAACAGTTACTTGCATCTGCAAAAAGTCCCATAAGGACAGCATAAATGTGCAATATTATTTTTTAAAAAAACCTTACTCAAGTCCAATGGGTAAGAGCAGACTTTTGTGAGGAAGTGACAATTCCACTAGCACTTTAAGGATGATAAGTTGCTAGCTGAGCAAAGAATGAGTGGAATGGCATTCTAGGCGTAGGGAACAGCACTGCAAAGACCCTGGGGCCTGTTCCAGGAGCAGTCAGAAGGCCAGTGTTCTTGGGACATTTCAACAAGGGCAGAGACCCAGGCGTGGTGACAGCAGTGGCAAGGCCAGAGCAGGAGAAAAGTTCTGGAAAAACAAAGGGTTTCTTTCTAAGCACAGAATAGGTCACTGAAGGAAAATCAGGGAGAAAATGGGGAGTGCCTCACTCTGCTGTAAGTTTTCATAAGCTCACTTTGTTTGCCATACAGAATATGATGGACTGGCCACAGAGTGGAATCAGGGGCCCAATGGGAGGTTACAACAGGCACTGGGGACAATATGCACAGGCTTGACCTGGGGCGCTGCGGGTGGAGACGGAAATCGAGTTTGCAGAGGAATTTTGTGAGTAGGTGTTAAGGATGACCCAACTTTCTGGCCAGAACAACTGGGCGGTTTAAGGTTTCATTCCCTGTGAATAGAAATGTTGGAGGGGACAGGCTGGGGCGGGGAAACTCAAACTCCCCGCTTTTGAAAAAGTTACCTTGTGAGACGTCCATGTGGAGATGTCAGGAAGCCAGTTGGATGCACAGATCTGGGACTCACAGGCCTCAGCATGTGGAGATTCCACGTCACAGAGCGGCGGCTGCCTCAAAAAGGCTTGTGTCGAGCAGGGGTCCTGGCCCTTTGTAGACCAGTGTGGCCATTTGCAGACAAAGGCTCCATAATTCCCCCTTTACTGTCCTGAAATAACATCCATCAATCACGCGACCAGCTTACGCACATCCTTTCAGAAAGAACCCACCACGTGCTGTGACTGTACAGTAAGAGAGAAAGGGGAGCTTCGGGCACAGAACTTCACTAGAGCAGGACTCCTCATACTTGACCGTGCCAGGCATCACCTGGGCACTCTGCTCCCGTGGAGATGCTGAGTCAGCGGGGCGAGTGGCCTGCACTCGGGGACGAGGTCTGGGAGGAATGAAGAGGGAGTCCGACGTGTGCTCCTGTGTGCAGGTTCCCCGGGAACCTGTCGGTGATGCCCACAGGTCATCTGGGAGTTGAGGAACGGGCCTCTCATCAGCCACCAGCAGCCACGGCACAGGTGACTGGGTTTTCTAAGAGGACAAGTAACTCCCACTGAAATTCCAAACCAAACACAGTGTCTCTTGGTTGGCAGGGTAGCTCTACTTCAGGAAAGTGCCGCGTGTGTGCAATTATGCATAAATGACTTTGGGTTTATATGTAGGATGGAGTTGAGGTCTAGGCTCAGATTAAAAACGTTTTCCACCTCCGTCAGCAGTTCTGAGCTTGCGATGATTTTGTGCCTCCTCCCCCCCACTACCCCTACCTTCCCACCCCCAGCTCGGACCACTGGCAATGCCCAGAGATATTTTGGCTTATGGCGCTCCAGGTGAGGGAGATGGCACTGGAATCGGTAGGTAGAGGCCAGTACTGCTAAAAAGCCTTCAGTGCACAGGACACTCTCCCACAACAGGAACTGTAGGACCCAATATGTCAATAGTTGAAAAGCTCCGACCTGCAGAGAGATTTCTGGCAGAGAATGAGGGACAGACCACCCTGTAAGAGACGGCCCCACACATTGCCAGGCGGTCCCACCCCCGGCCCCTAGGCATCCAGTGCTGGTGGTGCCCACGGGGGGAGCAGTCACAAAACACCCCGGGTCAAGATACCGCTCTGAGCAGCGGGTACAGAGTGGAGAAAGAAGAGGGCGGGAGCCCTGAGCAAGGCCAGGGGGGGCGAAAAGCCAGCCAAAATGACTGGCCAGAAGGATTAACCATTCTAGCAGCGCCAGATTAAAGCATATATAATCCCTCGCATCTGTTGGTGGCTCAGTAATTAATACAAAATAATTACATCTTCTCGCCTGGCTCTCCCTCACCAACTCCACTTAATGAACATTGCTACAGACTTTGTAGATATGTAATTAAATTTTTTATTTATTTCTGTTGTATTTGTAGAGGAGTCGCTCAACATATTAGAAAAAAGAGAGGCAACCCCGTGCAGCAGCAAAGTGTGACCTCCACTGTTTGTGAGACAACCCAGGTCTCTGCTTTCTCTGAATCCACTCCACATGATTCCTTCTAAAAGCAAGAAATAAAAAGACTACTTCTCAGTCTCCTTTCCTGGATTTTCTAGTTTTAATTTTCTTCCAGGGTTTCCTCTTCAAACCTAAAGAACAATCGGTTTTTCTTCTTTTAAAATAAGGAATAATAAGAAAGGGTATATTGTCCCAACATGGTCCAAAATGCAGGTGTCCTGTGTACCATTCTCCTCTGGGACAGGAGCACTGGCCTTCCAGAAGAATCTGCAGCTTCCATTAGGTGGTGGGATATGAGGAGGTCTCTCAAGTGGAAATAATACCACAGCCAGGTCTGAACAGAAGACACTTAGATCTGGAATTTAACTGAGTAACTACACAGATATTCTTGGGGAAATGACTTTCCATTATTAATAATGCCAGCGTTTAACACTATAGTACAGCAAACCATCGCAAGCAATATCAAAAAGCAGTGATTGAAGAGATAAAAAAAAAAAACCCCAGAATCCAAACACCCTTCTCCCATTTATCTGCCGGGTGACCGCGGGCTCACCCCTCTGATGCCCGTGACCTCGCTGGGAAGTGCAGACACCCTGGCCTCCCGCCTGGCAGCGCTGTGAAGCTGACAGTCAGGCTTGGGCTGAGTGTGGAAAGCATAGGATGAACTTGGGAAATATAACATGGTCACTACAACAGGACCCTTTCACACCGAGACTCAAAAAAGCCAGGAACGTGAGTCAGGGATCAGGGACTGAGAGCTTGGATCTCTCAGCTTCCTTGGTTTCTGCACAAGAGTTTATTGTTGAGGTGTTTTCCATAAAATGGTGCCCAGGTATGTGTGTGAGCACTTTGCAGGGAAGAAGAGGGTTACCAAACCAATCTGGGGAGCACTGTGTTACATAGACACATGTTATGTTTGGTCAGGTTGGGTTTTAATTGCAAGATTGCTCAGTCTTGCCCTAGCTGGTTTGGCTCACTGGATAGAGCGTTGGCCTGTGGACTCGAGGGTCCCAGGTTCGATTCTGGTCAAGGGCATGTACCTTGGTTGCAGGCACATCCCCAATGGGGGGGGGGGGTGCAGGAGGCAGCTGAATGATGTTTCTCTCTCATCGATGTTTCTTACTCTCTATCCCTCTTCCTTCCTCTCTGTAAAAAATCAATAAAATACATTTTAAAAAAAGATTTCTCAGTCTTTAGTATGCTAAGGTGTATTGTGATTTCCAAGAAGGGGACTATAAGATAATAAAATTATGATTTTCTTTCTCCTTGCTCCCCTTCCCAGAACACAAACTCTGCCCTAAGAGAAACCCAGCCAGAAAAGTTTGAATGTTGGTCAGATCTTTTACAGGTTCAAGGAAGTGATCGATGAAACAAGGTTCTGTAAACCTGATTCCACATTAATATCATGGTCTGACAGACCTCACAGGAAACCACACCAAGGCTTTGTTCCGTTGTACAGTGCAAGGCACTTTGCTCTCTAGGGAAGGTCGGCTTTGTCATTCATATCCTCTTTCCTTCCCTCCCTCCTCCAACTCTCTGATGTCCTTGTACATTCTGGCCTCTGCTTTCTTTCTCTCTTTCTTCCACCCCTGTCTCTTCCTCCAACCACAGAAACTTTCTCCTTCAAGGCCCCAGACCCGCCAAGTCAGAGGAAAGGCAGCTGGCTTTTGCCTCTGAAGCACAAACCTGGCGTCAAAGGGAGTGACGCCTTCCACTGATGGTGATCTCTCACCTCCCTGTGATCTAGATAGGGAGGTGCCTGAAGAGAGCATGGGGACTCCCAAGGGGGAGGCCTAAATGTTAAGCCATCTTCTGCTGTGGGACCTTGGACAAGTCACTAACCTCTCTGAGACCTTTTTTCCTATTTGTAAATTGAGATTGTTTCAAGGGTTAGAGGTATTATGTGGAAAGTACCTGGCACTTGGTAGGTATAGAAGAACTGGTTGCCACTATTGCAGTCATATTATTCCTTACCAAGGAATTATTTATATTGCCTGTTATGATTCTTTTGCACATAATTTTTCTACATACATCAAGTGTCATATAATCTTCAACTTGTCTTTATTCTTCTACTGGAAACATGGAAATTTTTCTTTTCCTAAATATCCTATATAATAAAAGGGTAATATGCAAATTGACCCTAACAGCAGAACAACTGGGAATGACTGGTCACTATGACATACACTGACCACCAGGGGGCAGATGCTCAATGCAGGAGCTTCCCCTGGTGGTCAGTGCATTCCCACAGGGGGAGCTGTGCTCAGCCACAAGCCAGGCAGATGGCTGCCAGTACAACAGTGGTGGTGGGAGCCTCGCCTTCCTCCTCAGCAGCGCTAAGGATGTCCAACTGCAGCTTAGGCCTGCTCCCCACTGGCAATGGACATCCCCTGAGGGCTCCCAGGCTGCGAAAGGACACAGGCCGGGCTGAGGGCCCCTCCTTCCCCCCCCCCCCCGAGTGCACAAATTTTTGTGCACTGGGCCTCTAGTTAATTATATATGGGTCCAACATGTTTCTTTCTCACTAATTAATCACTATCACTAAATCAGTGATTTTCAATCTTTTTCATCTCAGGGCACACATAAACTAAACACTAAAATTCTACAGCACACCAAAAAATATATTTGACAAAAAAAAAAATAGTATGATGTTGATTGATTTACAAAAAATAATAGTAGTAATAATTACCTATCCATTGTGCTCCAAAGTGACTTTTTTATAAAAAATCAGGTGCTTGTACTTGTACATAAGGATTTCTGGTATCAAGAATTAACCAACTATGCAATGTGACTGATAAGATACAACTCCATTATATGTCAATTATATTTATGGTTCAAAACAGGGCATTCACACCACTCGCTTATGGATGTGTTGGCTGTTGTCTTTTTTTTAATTTTTTTTTATTGATTTTTTTACAGAGAGGAAGGGAAAGGGACAGAGAGTTAGAAACATTGATGAGAGAGAAACATCAATCAGTTGCCTCCTGCACACCTCCCACTGGGGATGTGCTCACAACCAAGGTACACGCCCTTGACCAGAATCGAACCTGGGACCCTTCAGTGTGCAGGCCGACGCTCTATCCACCGAGCTAAACCATCTAGGGCTGTCATTTTTTTTATTTGACAATATAAAGGGAAAGGTCGGTATTATATATTTTAAAAATTCTGGCAGGCACACCAGTTGAAAATCACTGCACTAGATAGCAAGATATAAACAAGGAACACTGCTTAGATTGGGCTAATGGAAATTATACGCATTTTTACAATAATCCAAATAGCACATATCTGAAAAAAATTCACCTCACTAACCTTCCATAGCAGAGCACACTTTAAGCAGCACCTCCCACCACAAAAAAAATGTTCTTTTTTAAAATATGTTTTTTATTTTTCAAGTACTGTTGACATATAATATTATATTAGTTTCACATGCACAGCATAGTGATTAGCATTTTATATAACCTCTAAAGTGATCACCACAATAAGTCTAGTACCCATCTGAAAAATGGTTCTATCTTTTAACTTGGGAATTCCACACTCGGGAAATTTAAGCTTATGAAAATACAACATACTGAACGGCTTTAAACCAAAGATGTTCACCGCAGTGTTATGTATCACTGAATAAAATTGGAAGCAAATTAAATGTCCAACATTAGAGAGTGGTTATAGAACCCATAAAGCTGTTTACAATGATACTTGGAAGCGGAAAAATTCAGAGATAAATATTATACAGTGGGTACTTACAACTATGTAAGCCCAACAAAAGTGTACAGACAGCTCTGACCTGTGGTTAGAGTGTTGGCCCACGCACTGAAGGGTTGCCAGTTGGATTTCCCATCAAGGGCACATTCTTGGGTTGCAGGTTCAACCCCCAGCCCCAGTCAGGGCATGTGTCTCTCACATTGATGTCTTTCTCTATCTCTCCAATTCCCCTTCTTCCCTTCCACTCTTTCTAAAATCAATGGAAAAAATAACCTCGGGTGAGGATTAACAAAAGAAAAATACACGGACAAAGAAAACACTAGAAGAAAATACAGCAGAATGTAACTAGGAACTCTCTCTGGGTAGTGAGGCCATGTGAGGTTAAATATTTTATTTTTCAAAATGTTTTGTAATGCAAAAATCACAGAGAGTATTTTTATTTTAAATTGTGGCTAAATGCATGCAACATAAACTTTATCATGTTAATCATTTTTAAGTGATTGTACAGCCATCATCACCATCTATCTCTAGAACTTTTTCATCTTATAAAACTAAAACTCTATCCCCATTAAATAGCAAGTCTCCATCCCTCCTTTCCCCAGAGTTGCTGGCAGCCACCTGCTGCTTTGTGTTTCTCTAAGTTTAACGACACTAGGTACCTGAGATCATTAAAAGCATACTGTATTTGTCATTTTACAACTGCATTATTTTCATTTAACACAGTGTCCTCAAGGTTCATCCATGTCATAGAATGTGTCAGAACGCCCTTCCTTTCTGAAGCTGAATAATATTCCAATGGATGACTAGACCACATTTCGTCTATCCAGGCATCTGTTAATGAGCATTTGGGTTGCTTCCACCCCTTGGCTATCTATACTACTATACTACAGTAACAGTAATGACTAAACAACAGGCTGTGTGGGGCAACCAGGCCAGCGGGAGGGGGGGAGGGGGTTGGGGAGGGACAGTTGGGAGTGACCAGGTCAGTAGGGGAGGGCAGTTGGGGCAAACAGGGTCAGCTGGGGCTGGCAGGCAGAACCGGTTAAAGGCAATCAGGTAGGCAGGCAGGCAAGCAGTTAGGAGGCAACAGTCCCAGATTGTGAGAGGGATGTCTGACTGCCGGTTTAGGCCCAATCCCTCGGGTACAGGCCAGGCTAAGGGACACCCTCCCCCCATGCACAAATTTCATGCACCGAGCCTCTAATTATGAATAATGCTGTGAACATGATGTACAAAAATCTCTTCCCTACGTTATATTTTAATTTTTTCCCCCAAAATTGGCTCTTCATTTCTGTATTCCATCAACTGGTTATATCACACCTTAGACCAGGCCTAACTAGGACTCTGCTTAGAACGTTAATACCAATGCACTCAGTGGGCAATTTGACTACCTGGGGAAATAACCACCCCAGCTATCCCTCAGAAAATAACGCACCTTTCTGTTGTTGTTCTGATTCCCATTGCAGGACAAATGCCTTAGTTCCAGCTCTCCAGCCTGGACCCCCTCACGTGGAGCCCTGGGTTGCACCACCCCCGCTTCTGACATTGAACTCCTGGCGCCCTGCTCTCGGGAGATTGCCCAAAAAACCCACCCAGCCATTTCTCTTCATCCGCACTAACAATTTGGTAATGAAGTATTGATTTCCACTTCTCTGCTTATGGACGATATTAGATTTTCATTGATAAACTGCAGTGGGGCCGTCTCGTCTCCACGGCCCCCTTTTCACTGTCACGAGGAAACAAAGTGCCCCTGAAGAAAAATCACGCCTGAGAACACCGATGGACTTATTTTGTCCGTTTGTAACACTTGACAGGAAAGGGGAGGGGGGTGAGTCGAAGTCTCCACAGTTTCATGTCCAAGTGGGCTGCACGAGCTGTGGCCGCTGGGAAGCTGGCTTCTCCGGGTAATGTCCGTTTCCTATTTATAACCCCCCTGGGAGCGTTTGTCTAAGGAAATGTTTCTGTTCAGAGCAACAATTACGGTTGCACCTGGATTGCCCAGTCCTGCCCCTGCACTGGGGAGCCATTCATCACCGCAAAGTAGAAGAATTATTAAGTTAAACCAGACTTTGAGCCAAGGAAACCTCCAAACAATGTTCATCTTCTGCGAGAGTTGTGCAAACAGCCAGGCTTAACTGTGTGGCTGCCGAAGACATGTTCCCATGCAGTGTGGGCGTCTCCATGGTCGTCATCTTCACTGGGGTTTTTTTAACTATTAGTTTTAAGCCTGTGCCACTGTCGCAGGAGCCCGCAGATGCCAACGCTGAGAGGAAGCAGGAATCTGAGGTCACGGCAGGCTGGGAAGTCCAGCTGCAGCCTGGCCCGCAGTCTCTTCGGCAGGATGGTTGTTTATGGCTCTGAGGCGAGCTCGGCTGCAGAAGCCACAGAGAGCATGAAATAGGGTGTCCATTTCAAATGTGTTTCTGCAACTTTTTTCATTAAAACTTTGAGGGCCCAATTTTAATTTGTGGAATATTCCCGTTAATAATGAGATCTAATTAAGACATCCATTAAAAGCCCGTTAAAGTTAATTTAACGTAAAAATTCCAATAGAACTGTATTAGATTTTCTCCATTAAATTAACGTTATGGATTTTTAACGGATGTCTTAATTATACGTTATTATTAACAGAAATACTGTATTACACAGATTAAAATCAGGTCCTGCGTCAACTTGGAAAAGCTAAGAGCGTGTTTTAATATTAAAAGTCTTGCATACCTAGCGCACACTCTGGAAATGCAGGGGGTAGATCTGTTTACTTGAGTTGAGCCTTTCCTATACAACGGAAAGCAAGCTCTAATAGAGAAATCCATCATGGCATTTAAACAGTGAATTTTCTTATTCTCAAAGGACAAATAAGGCTGGATTGTGTTGCAACCTGCTACTCAGCAATAGGTGATTCTTGGCACAACACGAAGAACTAGATGATTTTGAAACAAAAGGAATATTTTTGTTGTTGCTTTAATGACCAAGGTTATCACACACACCAAAAACAAATCTCAACACCAACAAAATGAAACCAAATATATTCTCTTCACCATTTCTCATGGAGGCTGCCTGTTGAATTGTTTTTTGGAACTTTTGACATGATCCCTAAATTCAACATTGGAATTTAAAAAAAAAAAATTCTTATTTACCTCCTAGGGAAAGTGTTGCCCTTATGCCACATATAATAGCAAATTGCTTTTTTTATGGCATGCATAACCTAGATGGGGAAAAATATGGCGCTTCGGGGAAGGAGGGAAAAAGTAAATGAAGTTCCAGGAATGTCATTCTGAAGTAATGAGGCATGGACAGAAAATACAGCCCTCACATCATCGGATTGAGATGGCAGTCGAAATAGCTTCATTGAGGTGTCAGCACTCATCCATCAATCAATCACCCACAAGGAAAAATCACAACAGTACAACGGGGCGGCTTTTATGGGATTTACTCATGGGGCATAGGAAATAGCGGCTCAAATGTAGTTCTGACATGAAAAGCAAGGTGCTGATATTATTTTTTATGATGGGAGGATCATAAAGTGAATTGAGAACAGCGAGGTCTGTCTTTGCTTAACCTATTCAACCAGAAATGAATGGAGCTCAACCGGAAAGGAACAGTCTTTGGATGGGTTAAGATTGAAGGGTGGACTCTACTGAGCCCGGTCCTTCGACAACGGAATTCTATTAAAGGGAAATCAGTGCATTAGCATCGAGGTTCTTGAAGCTGTGCAAAATTGCCTGCTCCAACCCAGGGATATTCGATAAAGTTTCATAATTCAGATTCTGCCGCAATGTCCAAAAGCAAATTCTTGAGCTCGTGTTCCAACCACAGGGGTGGGGGAAGGATGGAGGGGAACAATGCAGTTCTCAGCTCCGGGGAAATAGTCTCCCTTCTCAGAAAAAAAAAAAAAATAAATCATCTGCTTCAACATGTAATCTATACAGTTTTGTTAGTGCAATTTCTGTGGAGGGGAGGGGTGGGAGGCGAGAGACAAAAATATTGATAAATTTGGTAAGACTCATGAACCATCGCTTGGTAACCGTAAATGTCACCGCTGAGGGACAGCTGCTAATGTCTTAGGAAACAGATCTGGGCTCGCGCTGTGAAATACACACAATTCTGAGTATATTCCTGGAGACTCAGCCTGTCTTCACTTGGCAAGCCCTGTGAGGCTCCTAAAGCCACTTTCTAGAGGGAAAAACTAAATAGTATGAACTCAGCAGTATGTATCTGCTTTCAAACCATTCTTCTCCTCTCTGTGAATAAATGTAGTTCTGATCAGTCGGAACTTAGCAAATGGAAAGGAAGATGACATACAAATTACACTCAAGAATCTCCAACCAGCCCTGGTATCGGTGAGGGGCGGGACGGTTGCCTTTCCTTCCCCCTCCCTCTTTCTAGCTAAGGTCACCAAGCAGCTGCAAAAGGAAGTATCCGTTGATAAAACTGTATAAGTAATTAAGTTTTATGTATTTGTCCCCATTTTACAACCTGTTACAAAACACTGCGGTCACAAGGCAGTACAGGAAACACAATATATTCAGCAAATTCACCCAGCAATTCTTAGTGAGCAGCCGCTGTGTGCACAACACTGTCCTAGGTGCCATGGGCTACCACGTGGAGAAGTGACACAAGGCCCTGGGCCCTGGGTATCTACTGCAGCTCTCAAAGATACGACACCAGACAGTTGGGGAGGGGGGTTTCACAGGAGGTCCAACTCCCTGTGTTATTTGTGCTTTAGTTCTGTTTTTCAAAATAATATTCCAGAATAGGGAATTCTCCTTCTGAAAAATATACCAAGAGGAAATAGTTTAAAAAATAGGTCAAGGCCTAAAAGCAGAATATAATCATAGAATAAATTGGATAGCCCGGACAGTCCCCATGGAATTTCTTTAAGGTCACCAGTAGATTTCTTAAAACTCACCCCAAAATGTGCCTACTTGGTTGTTTGAGTCTTGCACAATTAATGTCACAGGCACAAGGCACTGAGCTTAGTTTCAATGCAGAAAACAAACAAATGAAATGATACATTTGGGAAGCACTTATGTAACACTGGTCAAGCAGTGAGGAGGTGTGTGTGTGTGTGTGTGTGTGTGTGTGTGTGAATTTCACTGTTATTTTCTAGGGCCACAGTAAGAGTCTATGATTTTCTGAACGTTTTCACAGTAAATCCAAAGATTACGAGGCCTTCCAAAGTGCTTGCATTCTGTTACTTCTCCATCTGTCATTCCCCAGGTTATTTCTGTTCTAACCTTTTTCATCCAGTTTCGTTTTTAAGCTTGTTAAATGTTTTTGCTTTTTTAAAGAGATTATAACGTTATTTTCACATTATTGTTTATTCTCCACAACAAGAATAAAAGTATGTTGATGAATGCTAAAATAATAATAAGAAGAAGAAAATAAATTGGAGGCTTTAAACACACACATATACATCCGTTGTTCTAAAGGCCCATACAAGTATACCTATTTGGTTCATGCATTAGGCAACAACAACAACAAAAAATCACAGCTGAACTTTTGATTTATGCCTTTTCCCCTGTAAGATGTCAAAATGCTAATTTCACTTCCTCCCTCCCTCTCTGTGGCACTTTCTCAAGGTATCCATGAAGTGCTTTGAGGCAAAGATCTAGCAGGAAGGAGAAAGAGAGGCAAATTTCCAGCCACCCCAGACAGAGACACATGTTTTCATTGTAGGAAAGCATTAAAACTGGTGAATCATCTTTAGAATTTCTACCGGGGAATTTTACCTCTTCATCCAAAGTACAGGCCACTTATCTCCTTTGGTTTCCTGTGACAGGTTGAGAGGCAAACCGAGATACACAATTTCCAGGCTAGAGTCAACCTCCTTCCCATAGATAAGAACAATGGGCTAAGGGGCGTGGGTGTTTCTCCAAAAATTATTCATGCGCAAGGCAGCCCAGAGCTTGAGGGGAAACTGGACATGTTTTATGGATTAGGAGAGGCCTGTTTTAAACTGCTGGGACCAGGTGGAACGCTATTTCTGCAAGAGGATCCTGCCCATTTCCCTTGGAAAAATATATTGCAAGCAAAATGGCTCTTACAAGTAATGGCACCCTGAGCTGACACCTTTCACTCGCAAGTGATTTTCCTGATAGCCATCTGATTATCATTAAGGCCTTTTACAAGAACAATCTGTTTGAGGAAGACTGATTCCATCCTCACAGCCCCGTGTGGGATGTTTATTTGCTTAAAGCTGCTTTGGGAAGTACAAATAATAACTCTTTTGTGAGAACTCCCAAGAGAAGTTGAAAAATTTGAGCAAATGCATTACTAAAAAAAAAAAAAAAAAAAAAAAAAATCTACCACTCTCTTCAACCCCTCCAGAAAATAAATTTCAATGCTTTCACTGAATTATCTTGAACCTGAAACCTATCAGGCCCCAGGCAAAGGCTTACATTTACAGAACTTGAACAATCGTGTGCTTATATCTCAAAGGTGAAGACTTGTGCAGTAATATTTTCGCTCGCTTTCTAAATGACCTATGTAACATCCAGGAATTATAAATGTGTGCGTGTATTTTTTAAATACACAAAATTAAACCGGTCTGCGGAGAAAAAGTATAAACTCTTCATGCTCTGAGTTGAGATAAATACAACCGAAATGTTCTGGCTTCACAATACAATATTTTGGCTTATCACACATCAAATTCTAGAATGAGCAATGCAAGTCAGAAAAAGCTTCCATAATGACACAATTTTCATTTGGCTCGGGGTTCTTAAATGCCACAATATCTTGGGATACAATATACTTGTTAGTCTCTGACATGCTGGCGTCTTTCTTTTTTCTGGCTTGATTTTAACAGCCAGGAACTATCAGCCTGCTATCATCAAAGTCCATATCCCTTTAAAATCAACCAGGTAGTTGATCATATACACTCTCTTTAGCCGTCACCCCGTTCTTACTCCGCAGAATGCTTGTAGCTTTTTAGAAAATTTGACACATCACCTATGTTTACATTGCATAATTCCAGATTTACATTAATTCGGGGGGTGGAAAGGGGATTCCTTTTGAAAAGGCAGTGATGGGGCAGGGGGAGATAGGGCAGAGTGAGTCAGGAAAATTACATTTATCCTCGCTCTGAAAGACAGTGTTTATTTGCCAGTGAAGAAAGGCAAACACATTTTTATATTAGGAAAGCAGGCTAGTCATTTTCCAAAAAATAAAAAAAAAAAAATGGCAGCCACCATCCCTGTCTAATATCTCTGTGCGGACGCACTCGTGTTCTAGCCTGCATGCTGTGTATAATGCATTTGCCTGTAGACACGGAGGGAAGCCAGGCGGTCCTCCTGTGTACAATCTTGGATGGCTGGGAACATACGCCCTGCTCGTTTTTATACTGTACATATTTGTATATATTAACTATATTGCCATGTATGAACACAGATTTTGTTATATTTGCTTGTTTCTGCTTCCTACCAACCTGGCCCACAATGGGGATTCTTTTGTATAGAAGGGGGAAAAATGCTTGTGACTTTTTCCTGATCATTCTCTTTCAACAGCTTATGAAAGCATTAGGTCTGAGTTTACAAAGGAATTCTGAGACCCACGTTTGTCTGTCTGCATGAGTCCCACCCCACTGCCAGATCGAGGGAGGAACCGGCGACTTAATTCCGAGTTTTCCTTTCAAGGCATGCTCTACCCCTTGGGAAAGCCGCGTAGATTACCCTCTTTGTATTTTATCTAATAGTGCCTGAAAATTTTTTAATGTCTTCTTAGAGGAAGAATTCATAATTGTCAAAATTTGAAACATTAGCTTAATTTTGTTTTTATGACCTCGCATTTCTTCTCTTTATTTATTCGGTGGCTGTTGTAATGGGGCCCCAGGCCATTCCTGACATCGGCCTGCTCTTCTTCTGCATTAAGGATGTTTTTAAAATTACAGAGATTATTGAGCCAACAGGCTGTTTTAATCAAAACCATGTTTCACTTGTTTTTGATGATTATAAATTGTCCTTGCAATGAAAAAAAAAAAAGTTTTCTGCCAGGAAAATTATACCACCCTGTGGCCAAACAGATTCATCACAGATAGGCACCCGTGCCCACGCTTCTGGGGCCTGGAAAATGCGCCCCTGGATGGCCACACTGACCTTCACTCCCCACCGTCCTGCACGCTAGTGCTCAAGGCAGTGACTTAGCAAATGTCCACAGGCTGTTACCGTCCACAGACAAACAGCCCTGCTGGGAACAACCACTCTCCGGCTGGAAAACAACACAGGGATTTTCAGAAAAGGTGCTCCTGCTTGTGTCCGTTGGTGCCACCAGCCTGTCGCCCCTCCTAATTAGAACAATGTGGTCTTGATGTCCCCTATCACTTATATCAGGTTAAAAAGAAATAAAAAACCTTCAGACCAGCTCTCCTCGTTGAGTAAGAATGACTTGGTTTGGGTGCATTCAAGATGTGTGCCTGCGATCGAGCTGCAGCGTGGAAGTTGTCTCTAAAAGGAGAGATTATGTAAGGTATAATTTCACCAGGGGAAATAAATTCTGACGGTGGAGATGAAGGAAACCCTTAAGTTATGTCACTGAAGCCATTATTTTTTACATCTGAAGAGGTTTGGGTGGTTGTCTTTTTAGGAAAAGTATTCTACTTTAGAAGTGTAATTAAAACCCTCAATAATAGTATTTCTTTTAGCTATTATGAAAAAAGAATAACCACACACTCACCAAGGTTATGTGGAGCCCCTCATTTCCACCCAAAAGCTTTTTGTAAGAGTATTATTTACATTTTTGAACATGATAACTCTTTTCTTTCTGACAAAAAGAAAAAAGTCTTTTATTTCTTCCCAGTCAGCAGCTATTGGGATAGACTGGCCCCATCTGAAACCTTATCGTAATTTGCATCGGGAAAGCCAACAGCCAGCATTAAGGACCTGGGTGTGTTCACTTGTGCTTTTGCTGTTCCTCCTTTCAATGCTTGTGAGCCCCTTTCTGAAGCCCAGCTCCCACCGCAGCACGCAGACAGGCCCCCAGCACCTCGCTTTGCAAAGGCTTCATTTCCGCCAACGACGACTTCCGCTTCGGCCAACTGAAAAAAACGAAAATTTAAGGAGAGAAGAAGAAGAAGAAAAGAAACACAGATGCACTTAAAACATGAAAAGAATTATTTATATGATAAAAATATATTTAGATTTTCAAAGCACAAGACTGAATAGAAGTGCTCTTTTTATTCTTTCGGAAGATGTTACTGTTAAATGTCTTTCTACATCAGGCTTAATAAATCTGTAATGACATTTGATGGATGGGTCTCTGCCTGTGTGTGTTTTTTAAAGATGGCAAGAGAGGAGAGAGGCACAGGAGAGGAGAAGGAGGGCGTGGAGGAGGAGTGCTGGCCCCCAGGGGGCCTCTCAAGGGAATATGGCTGGGACCTCCAGCATGCCCCGCAGCCACCCTAATCTCCAGTGGATTTTTTTAACAAATGCCAGCTCCCCTGCTTGGCTTCCGGGCTGCACACTCCCAGATCTGGCCAGCTTGTGCCTGAGAAATTTATGATGCAATCTGAGCAGAGGCTGTGGGCAGCTGTCTCACAAATTCAAGGCTACAGGGCAGAGGACGGACGTGATTGAGGCGACCCAGCCTCTCCACCCCAGAGCGATGGCCCTGCCTAGCACTCAGTTTTTCTGTGTTCTCCCCTCACTCCTCTAATGTGCTGGGAGAATTGGACCGTGTTTCACACACGAGCTGCCCAAGCAGACATGGATGGCCGCCCAGAAATGACTTGACTGCTCACAGTGAGCTCACAGTGTCCGGGTCACCTGATTGCATGAGATCCACATTCATTAAATTATGGTGGCTATAGTGTCACCTGTGGGCTCCATTTCATTGCCATGACCCCATGTCTAGGCCATAAAATATGACAGTCCAGGCTAGAAATAGCAGGACAGATGAGGAAAAGTGTGTGGGGGGCAGCGAAGGCAGAGTGTTAGAATAAGTGGTGTGGACCAAACCAGAGTTCTTAGTCTTCATTCATTCAGTGACTATTTCTTGAGCACCTACTATATGCTAGGTCTGAGACTCACACTGATAAAGCAGGGTGACAAGGGTTCTGAGAACAAGGTCTAGAGTCAAAATCTGTGCTCTGTCATGTTATCTCTGCTCTAAGGCAAGAGGAAAGGAAGAACAGAACACTATGAGAGGAGGAGTCTAGAGACTGGAGGAGTACAGAGGTGGCCCCATCAACATGAAAAACCATGAAGGATTCCTGAAGGAAGGGATGTTGAAGATAAAGCTAATTTCTCAAAGGAGCATTAGAAGAACAAAGACATACCAACACACATCCCTCAGTCCAGCAACAGTTCTGCTGCTTCTCACTTCAAAATACAACTCAATCGGTTCACTTGTCTCTCTCCTGGACTTCACTGGTGGCCTCCTAACTGGTCCGTAAGCCTCCAAACCAAATCCACTCTCCATACAGCAGCTGGAGAGATGTTTTACTAAGTCAGACCATGCCACCTCTGATCCTCAAGGCCAAAGGTAAGCACACAATTTCCTTGAAAGGTCAGATGGTAAATACATTTGGCTTTGTGGGCCATCGGTCTGACACAACAGCCCAACTCTGCCATTAAAATGAAAAGCAGCCACTGATAATAGTAAACAAATGGGTGTGACTGTGTTCCAATAAAACTTTATTTACAAAAAGCAGCTGGATTTGGCCCATGAGCCATAATTGGCTGACCCCTGCGCAAGATCCTCCAGCACCCCGGTCTCCACTTGTCCTTGATTGATTTCCTGTGGATACAGGCCTGGGGATGTAGTTTATATGGGAGATGAAGCCAAGGAACACCAATAGGGGAATGGGAAAGGGAAGGCCAATAAATGGGCTTCAAGAGCAATGACCACCATGGGCAATGGGGGCAATCCCATGGGAACTTGGAGACCGGGCAGAACACACTTCAGGCATCCACCTGAGAGATGGGGTGTTTATGCATTGCCTGTGCTCAGCTATTGGTGGAGGGCTGCTGCAGGGCATGGTGGGAGCTTTGACACCAGGACTTTCAGTCCCTGAAAAGAGTGGTAGGCTTCAGGGGCCAGAGAAGACCCCAAAGCAACAGACAGCAATCCAGGGGCAAAATCTAACCCCTACCTCTTTTTTATTTTTATTTTGTTGATTAATTTTTAGAGAGAGAGAAAGAGGAAGAGAGAAAGAGAGAGAAACATCAATTTGCTGTTCCACTTATCTATGCATTCATTGGTTGATTCTTATATGAGTCCTGACCGGGCAATCAAACTTGCAACCTTGGCATATGAGGGAAACACTCTAACCAACTGAGCTACCCAACCAAGGCCTGATTTTCTTCAATAATGTTTTATGGAATACTAGTGGCCCAGTGCACAAAATTCATGCACCCTCTCTAATCTGGGACCCCTTGGGGGATGTCCGACTGCTAGTTAGGCCCAATCCCTGTGGGCAATCAGACATCCCTCTCACAATCCAGGACTACTGGCTCCTAACCACTCACTTGCCTGCCTGCTTTATTATGCCTAACCACTTTGCCTGCCAACCTGCTCATCCACAACTGACCCCTCACTGGCCTTCTTGCCTCCAACTTCCCTCCCCACCACTGGCCTACTCATCTTCAAATGCCCCCCCTCGCCAACCTGCTTGCCCACAACTGCTCCCCTGCCAGCCTGATCACCACAACTATCCTCCCCTTCTAGCCTGATCACTCCTAACCGCCTCTGCCTCAGCCCCCCCACCATGGCTTTGTCTGGAAGGTGGTCCGGAAGATCTCCCGGAAGGTATCCTGGTCTAATTAACGTATTACCCTTTTATTAGTACAGATGGGATATGGCATACCACCATAACTATAACATATCTATCAGTATTACTTCATGAGAATACGTGCTTCATGCAATAGGAAGGCATCTAATACATTACCTTGTATATATTGTAAGTAATAGAAAATACTGTATTCGTAGCAATAGTATACACCCCGTGACTTCCCTTCCTGATTTGGGAATGGTTCCCCAGTTCTTTGAATGTTTCCTGGCCCCTGATGTATTTGGAAAGAAAATAGCTCTGAGTTTGGAGAAATTAAATTACAATCATAACTCTAATTCAACTGCCTCCTGTACTTCCAGCCAGATAACAGAAAAAACATCCCGGGGCCGGCACCACCTATGGCTGAGCTCTGGAGTGAGGGCCCGTGGTCTAGCGCTGGGTGGGTGACGGCTACTGGAGGCACCTCAGGTCCCTCCTGGTATCAGCCCAGCAACCGAAGCCCTCTGCTCCCAGCCCCTCCCGAGCCCCAGTGCCTCCTACTGGGGTCCCGAGGCTGCGCTCCCGACCCCGCTGCTCTCTCCTCGCTGGGGACTGGGGCACAGCAGCATGGGGTGCAGGCATACCATTTTCATTAAAATGTTCAACCCCTTCCCGCTCCACCAGGGTACACAGGCGGCCCTGGAGCAGACAGTGATCCCAGAGATATTCGCTGCCCCTACCAGAGCTCAGCCATGATGGTCTGGGGTGAGACAGCCCCACTAGGCCCCGTGACTGCAACTGGGACCCACTTCCTTATCCAGGGACCTGGCGCTGGGTGGCCGCGATGCTTCCTCCCCAGCCTGCGCTGGAGAGGGTCCCGAACTCTGAGGACCTCCCCAGGTGCAGCGGCCCTGAGCCTGCTGGCTCTCCCTTGATCCTGCCAAGGCTTGCTTCTCACACTTGCTTCTCACAGTTGTTGAAAACCTTCTCGGTCCACTTGTCATAGTAATCAGTTTGGGCTTAAAGGACTGAGGGACTTTGGTCACCCCCCTTCTATCAGGGCTTAAAGGACTGGGGGACTCCAGCGGACTGAGGGGACTGGGCACCACCATCTTGTGGCTATGGGCGCCGCCATCTTTGTGATGGTGTGACAGTCAATTTGCATATTCCATCTTTATTAGATAGGATAGTCACACCCATTTGTTTACTCATCGTCTTTAGCACCCAAGTTCAATTGCTGTGACAGAGAACCTCTGTGGGGCTCACATGTCTCCCCGTCTGCACACACTCTTCAAGTCATAGTGACATGGTTGTCACTAGATTTTTTTCTCTTGGCCCCAAAACTAGAAATATTTACTCTCTGGCCTCTTAACAAAAACATTTGCCCAGCTTTATTTCACTGTCATTAGATTGTACACTCCATGAAGGCAGAGACCAAATACTGTTTGGTTCACCATTGTAGACTCAACTCCTAGAACATCCTATCATGTCTCACTTATCATAGGTGCTCAAGAGACTATGTGTTGAGCCCAGCCTGTGTGGCTCCATGGTTGAGGTTCAACCTACAAACCAGGAGGTCACGGTTCTATTCCCAGTCAGGGCACATGCCCAAGTTGTGGGCTCCGTCCCTAGTGTAGGGCACTCAGAAGGCAGCCAACCAGTGGTTCTCTTTCAACATTGATGTTTCTGTCTCTCTCTCCCTCTCCCTTCCTCTCTGAAATCAATAAAAATATATTTTTTTAAAAATTATATGCATTGAAAGAATCAATGAATGTGTGGAGGAGTCCTAACTAACACCCCAATATTCACCCCATGCTGATGCTGACCAATAAGTAAGACATGATGTTGAGAAATGTCCCAGTCCTCCAATGACCCCAGGATATGTGTACTCAGACCCCGTTTTACAAGTGAGAAGACCAAGTTACCCCTAATCCCATTACCCCTCAACATGGTGGACCCAGAATTCAGACCCAATTTTGTGATACAGGAAAGCCACCCTCTCACAAGCCCTAGCATGGGGCTTGGCAAATGGCCAGCCCTTTACAGATGCTGCCTTGATCACTGAGCTAAGTTCTGTGGTTAGAGTAGAATGTTCCCCGGGTTTCCCAGGCCAGCAGTGTGCCCTGGAGAGCTGTGCAATGGGGAACAGAGGAGAGACCCGTTGCAGCAACAGGCAGTGTGGCAGCAAAGAACTTGGACATGGGAATCGGTGTCTCATTCTCCCGCTAAGTTATCCAGTCCCCCTCAGTCTCCTTTCCAGGCTCCAGGACTAAGCTCCTCCTGACTCCAGGGAAGTGGAAAGTCCTTGCGAAGACACCTGATATTCTTCCAAGTAACAACAAGTTACCTGCACCCCAGCCACTCCTGCTCATCCTCACTCTTCAGTGGCCCTGGGAATCTGTCCAATGTCCTTGGCCAGCCTGAGGCCCTGCCTGGTCTGGCTCCCGCTGCCCGGGACACTGGCCTCTTCCAGCACATTCTACACTCCAGCCCAACAAGAGACCTCTCAATTCCAGCCCTCACCTTTGCAAGGTCTGTGACCCTGCGTTCCTCTCTGACTCTAGTCTGGAAGTCCCCTGCTCTCTGGTGGCACCTGGACTGCCCTTTTGCAAAGCCATTGCCCTTACAGGGATTTGCGCTGTCTGCTGTCCACTGCACGGGCCTGAGGGCAGAGCCGCAGGCAGCCTTCTCCAGCTGCATCCCTTCCCCTGCATGGCACGGTGGGCACTCAGTGAAGATGTGCTTGGCACTGTGTTACAGAGAGGAGGAAAGGTGTGCCTTGCCCAGGGTAGAAACGACGAAACGGGGACCCAGAGGTTCCAACAATGTCTTTGAGATCACACGGTGCTGCGAAGTGAACTGGAAACTATTGTATCACAGCCCACGGTCACCTCAGCCGGCTCACGCTTTTGTGTCACCTTCTGCTCCTTTGCTCTCCCATCCAGAGCCAGGAAGCAGGTATTAGAAAGAATATGAGAGTATAGTATAGTATAGTATAGTATAGTATAGTATAGTAGCAATTTTCAACCAGTCTGCTGCAAGAATGTTTAAAATATGCAAAACCTGACTCTTTAGTCAGAGGCACTGACCTCTTTTCCCTTAGGTTGTCAAATTTAAAAAAATGACAGCAGCCAACATAATAGCCATCCAGTGTGAATGAATAAAAATTATTTTTTTTTTTCGTCAGATAGGCCAAAAAATATAACATATTTTTTGGTGTGCCGCAGAATTGTAGTAATTAGTTTACGTGTGCCAGGAGATGAGAAAGGTTAAAAATCGCTGTAGAATGGTATGATAGGATAGGATCTGATATAATAATATGTAACACAATAATATATGGTACTAATAATACTATATGTTGAACACTGTTTATATAATACACATTAATACTTAACTGTTACTGAGCATTTACCCTGTGTCAGGTTCTTGGCTGAAATGACCTTTTTAATCTTTACGGTTGCCTTAAAATACGCATTCTCAACAATGCATATCACTCTTACGAGGGCAAAAATTAGTTATTGGGGAGGTGAAAAATCTTCGCCATTACAATGCTCTGTTTCCCCCAGGGGCCACAGTATGTAAACAGAAAAAGTACCATATATCTGTGGCATTGAAACGTCACTGAGGAGCCCTGGCTGGTATGTTCATTGGTTAGAGCATCAGCCCGAGCACCAAAGGGTCTCAGGTTTGATCCTGGTCAAGGGCACATACCTGGGTTGCGGGCTCAATTCTTGCCCTGGATCAGGACTCATTTGGGAGGAACCAAAGTGTCTCTCTCACATCAATGTTTCTCTCTCCCTCTCCCTCCTTCCCTTCCACTCTCTCTGAAAAGCAATGAAAAAATATCCTCAGGTGAGGGTTAAATAAATAAATAAACAGAAATTTCACTGAGGAGGGAGAGAATTATGGGGGAGGGTATCTTTAAAAATTCCTCAAAGTTACATTTTTTTAAAGATTAATTACACTGCCATAAAATGTAACCATTGTCATTACATCCATGGTGCAGACTCAGAGAGGTGAGCTAATCTGCCCAAAGTCACACAGCGAGTAATTTGCATGTCAAGAATTTAAATCCAGCCCAGCCCATATGGCACAGTGGCCAAGCTATGAACCAGGAGGTTGTGGTTAGATTCCCTGTCAGGTCCTATGCCTGGGTTTCAGGCCCAATTGATTTCCAGTAGTGGGCACCCAGGAGGCAGCCAATCAATGATTCTCTCTCATCATTCATGCTTCTCTCTCTCTCTCTCTCTCTCTCTCTCTCTCTCTCTCTCTCTTTCTCTCTCTCCCTCTCCCTTCCTCTCTGAAATCAATAAAATATATTTTTTTAAAAAAACATACTTTAGAAAAAAAAGGAATTCAAGTCCAAATCTGTCCAATGCTGTAACCATGCTTTAAATTACTTCTTTTTTTATTATTTAATCCTCACCCAAGAACATGCTTAGAGGGGGTGGGGTGTATGAGAGAGGGAGAGAGAGAGAGAGAGAGGGAGAAACATCTATCAGTTGCCTTCTCTATATGCCCCGACCTGGGGTGGAACCCGCAACCCAACTATGTCTATGTGCCCTGATCGTCCCCTGACCGGAAATTCAACCAGTGACCTTTGCTGCTCACGGGAAGATGCTCAACCAGCTGAGCCACTCGAGCCAGGCTTTTATACGACTTCTGAAAGCCATCTCGGGACATTTAGGGGAGAGGTCACCTTAGGCATATCCTACAGATCTAACCCCTCAGTGTGGGCTCACAGCAGCAGCCACCTGGAGCTCGTTGGAAAAACTGAGTCTCAGGCCCCCCAGACCTGCAGAATGAGAACCTGTCACATGCCCGAGGGCAGTCTGCCCATCGTGTGCCGAGGGAGCTGGCCCCAGGGGTGCAGGTGAGCGACCCATCCTCCTTGAACAGAAAAGACACGGAAATCTGCACTTGTTCCTACTGGTTAGGTCCCCCGCCCCAATCAGACACTCCCTGTCAGACTAATTATACGGAGGGTGTTCTGTGACTTGCAGTATTCCCAGAAAAAGAAAGAGAACTGAAGTTCTCTTTCAGGTTTGCAGGGGAGATAATGTCAAATATTTACCGAGCAAACATCACTGTAGAGGTGCCATCTCTTCCCTCTGATTAAGGCGCTGTCAATCACCCGGATGAGAGGCCTGTCAGCCCTTCTCCATAGAAGCCACCTGTCATCTCCGCTGAGCCCGCGCACAAGCCTGGCGGGCTGGGAAGCAGTGAGGGGCTCTGGAGGCAGGCCCTGCGGAGGCGGATCCAGGCTGCAGAAGACCTACGGGGGGGGGGGGGGGGGGGGGGGGGGGGGGGGGGGGGGGGGGGGGGGGGGGGGGGGGGGGGGGGGGGGGGGGGGGGGGGGGGGGGGGGGGGGGGGGGGGGGTATTTGGGGGGGAGCACAGCTGGAGGCTGGCCTTTGATGACATTACGGATGGGAGGTGGGAAAGAAGCCTATGAACCAGGCGGTCACCATCCTACGGATGTGCCAGATTGTGGGCTCATTCCCCATTGGGGGCTGTGCAGGAGGCGGTTGATCACTGATTCTCTCATATCATTGATGTTTCTATCTCTTCCTCTCCCTTCCTGTCTGAAATCAATAAAAATAAAATAAACCCAAAACCTTGCCATGACCCCTTGAGCAGACCCTTGGCACTGTCCCACCTCTCACCGCACCCCCTGACCTCCCTGACCACTCAGGGCTCCCTGCTCCTCCCTCTCCCCCTGATGCCCAAGTCATCACCAAGGTGCCTTTGCACTGGCTGTTGCCTCTGCCTTCATGTGGCTGTTCCCACGCTTCACTTACATCTCTGCTTAACTGCCACCTTTGGGTGAGGCCTGCCCTCTCTAGGCCCTTAACCCACTTAAAGTTTTCCTCATAGGACACATGCCCCCTGATATGATATTAAATAGCTATTTGTTTACATCAGCGGTTTACAACTAGGCAATTCTGCCCCTGCCCTCCACAGGACATTGAGAAATGTCGGGAGACATCCTTGCTGAGCGGGACTAGGGAGTGTTCCTACTGGCATCTGAGGGGTAGAGGCCAAAGGTGCTGCCAAATACCCACAGTGCCCGGGACAGGGCCCAGTTCAGCGTCCAGGACAGGGCCCGGGACAGGGCCTGGGACAGAAAATGACCAGCCTCAAATGTCAGTAATGCTGAGGATGAGAACCAGGGCTGACATGCTGATGGCCTGCCGGATAGGGGTGCTCAGAAGCTATTTGTTGGGTGGATGGATGGATGGATGGATGGATGGATGGATGGATGGATGAGTGGGGGGGTGGGAGATTGGATGGATGGATAAACAAACAGTGTCTCAATCTGAGAGCTCAGAAAATATATTACTAAACCCTAACCTCCTCTCCCACAATTTCTATTCTCCCTTCAGATCTCAGCTTATCTGAGCCTTCCTTGATTTACAGACACACACACACACACACACACACACAGTGAGCTTCTCCTGACGCACCACTGATAGCACTTCTCCTTTCCCAGCAGAACTAACCGGAAGGTGATAAGGTTTGGTTAGTTTTCTGCTCCACCCGCCTCCCTCACTCAATCATAAACTCCATGAGAAGAGAGCTATGTCTGCCTGTTCGCCAATTAATCCCCAAAATGCCTGACAGATAACCACTCCTTGCATTTATTTAATAAATAAAAATAATTTAGGGGAAAGAGCTTTGAAATATGGCAATAAATACATCTGTTGAACAAATGAGTTGATTGAAATACTAATTTGTCACGACCATCCTGAGATAGAAGTAGCGGATGATGTTCCCGTTGCCCCCATGTTCTGAAAGCAACCTGGGCCTCAGTGTCTCTTTTTCCCAGAAGAGAATAAATAGGCCTTTGTTTCCAAATAGAATATGCTAGAAGAATCTAGGTAGACCAGAAAAGAGGACCTCCAAGGACTGAGGAAGGGGAGCAAGGCATCAGTGGCCCCACCCTCAGGACCCAGAAATGGAGCTCAGACCAAGGAGCTGCAGTGACCCATCATCTCTCTCAACATAACCACAGTGAGCTGACCAGCCAGCCAGCTAAGGGGTTGGCATGGTAATTTGTGGTTTCCTATGGCCATGGGCTTGGTAACTTTAGCAAAGGACCCCGTGTTCAAGCTTGGACTGGCTTTGAAGGAGTAAAGATACGATGGACAGGAGCATCTCAGTTTTGATCACAGTGCCATCAAGACAGAGGCCCATTTGCACGGTGTCTAGAGCCCTGATCCTTAGCTTACCTCTGGGGAGGGAAGGAGCTCCCCCTAAACAGGACAGAGTGGGACCATTCCAACCTGCAGAACAACAACAGCAACCGAACAGAATGCCAGCCACATATGCTTAAGGTTAAATTTTCTAGTAGTCAGATTTGAAGCACTAAATAAAAATACATAGGTGGATTTAATTTCATGATATATTTCCTTTCCCAATATATCCAAAATAATACTCAACATGGAATCAATACAAACATTGATAAATATTTTACGCTTTTTAAACTTCTAAGTCTTCAAAACCAGGTGTATTTTATACTCACAACACACCTCAGTCTGGACCAGCCACACTTTCGGTGCTCAGTGGCCCCACCTGGCTGGCAACCACCGTACCGGTTCCATTGGATGGGAAATTGTAATACATTTATGGATCTTTTTTTTATGTTGTCGCATCCAGTTTCCTCTTTCTTCTAATAATTGTGCCCACATTTTGGGGGGAGGAATTAGCTCTCCATATTGCTGGTCATTATAGGTTGAATTATATCCCCCCCCACCCCGCAAAGTTGTGAATGTGATCTTAATTGGAAATAGAGTTTTTACAGATGGAATCAGTTTAGAATGAGGTCATTAGAGTGGGCCCTAATCCAATATAACTGGTTCTCTTCTTAAGAAAAGGAAATTTGGACACAGACACACACCAAGGGAAAAGTATGTGAAGAGACACAATGAGAAGATGGCCATCTAAAAGCCTCAGAATGCCTAAGGCCACCAGAAGCTGGGAGAGAGGTCAGTAACAGATCCTTCTCTATTGTCTTCAGGGGAAACATAGACCTGCTGATATCTTGATTTTGGATTTCTAGCCTCCAGCACAATGAGAAAAGAAATTCATAAACCACCCAGCTTGTGGTACTTTGCTAAGGCAGCCCTAGCAAACTAATACACCATGTAACAAATTGTCCCAAAATGTAACAACTGAAAACAACAAACACATATGATCTCACAGTTTCTGGGGCCAAGAATCCAGGCATGGCTTAGCTGAGTGCCTCTAATATAGGGTCTCTCACAGGGTGTCAGGTGGGGCTGCGGTCTCATCTCAAGGGTCAACTGGGGCAGGGTCCACTTCCAGGTAAAAATTGGTGGCTGTGGGCAGGATCAGTTTCTCATGGGCTGTTGCACTCAGGACCCCAGGTCATTTTTTACTGTTGATTTGAGGTCTCAGTTAGTTCATTGCCACTTGGGATTCTCCTTATGGATTGCTTCATCACAGCACGCAAGCAAGTGCAATGAAACAGAATCAGGCTCTTCTGTAACCTCATCATGAAAGTGTTACCTCCCCCCTCCCCACACACACACACACACACACACACACACACTTGTGCTTCATTCTCTTCGTTAGAAGCAAGCCATTAGGTCCAGCTCTCAAGGGGAAGTGATCACACCAGGAATTAGGGATCACTGGAGCCTCAGAGGCTGCCTTTCCCTCTCTCCCAGGCTGTGCAAAGGGATTAGCACACCTGCACATCACACTCTTCTTCATCCAGGAAAGATGTGATTCAATCCTACTCCCTGGAACCCGAGAGCAGCTCTGTTTCCTGCCCTCCTCAAACCCAGTTCTTCAGTTGGTAGTTTGTCAGCTACCCCATACCATTTTAAAACTGAAGAGTCAATTCGGTTTCTTACATCCATCAAACTCCGACTGATAAAGGGTAGGACAAATTTGCCACATTTAGAAAAATAATGAATTATAAACTTTGAATCCAAATACTATAAAACAAACACCCACTTGTTCAAATGAATGGATGGGTGAGTAGGTGGGTGGGTGGGTGGATGGATGGATGGGTGGGTGGATGGATGGATGGGTAGAAGGATGGATAATGGATGGATGGATGAGTGGATGGATGAATAGTAGATGTATGTACGGATGGATGAAGTTAAATCTCTATTTGACAGGCACACAAGCCCTAATTCCTTCATCTTCCCAAGAACTTTTTGATATCAAGGTCTAGGTAACATCAGGTTTTCTATTTCAGTTACATTTTTTAAATATATTTTAATTATATTAAAATATATTTTTATTGATTTTAGAGAGGAAGAGAGAGAGAGAGAGAGAGAGAGAGAGAGAAACATCGATGATGAGAGAGAATAATCAATCAGCTGCCTCCTTCACACCACCCACTGGGGACTCAGCTTGCAACCCAGGAATGTGCCCTGAACTGGTTGAACCATGACCTCCTGGTTCATAGGTTAACGCTCAACCATTGAACCACACTGGCTGGGCTCAGTTACATTTCTTGGTTTTTATCTATTCAAGGCAGAATAGCAACAGTGGATGTGTAATATGTGAGTATGAGTGTGTGAGGGTATGTGTGTTTGTGTGTGTGTGTCCTAATTTGTTCACATTTATTGGCTTTCTTAGGTATTCTGAAATTAACCAGGTCTGCTAAGGGACATTAGTAAATATTTGGTCATAAAGTATCTTCAGAGAACCATTTTCTGAGTTAACCACACCCAATAAAATCCTCTTACATCATTGAAAGTCTTGTCTGGCTGTCAGGCAATGAGATCGTTTTATTGAAAAGACTCATGATGTAGTGAACAAAAGCTTAGGAAATAAACTCTAATCCCCAAAGGAACACTCGATACAACTCGACTCACACTAAAATATTCAATTTATGGCCTATATTGAATCCTATGTCTATAATTTACTGTCCTAACTACAAAGGAGTTTTTTAATACAAACCAATTTCAATATATTTTACTATTTTCCTTGCCTCTGTTAAAGCAGAAATAACAAATTTTGCTGAAAGATTAGGAGACAAATGCAATAGATATTCCCAGGCATGCATCTTACAATCACCTAGTTTTCATCAGCCTCCTAGTGCCTGTGATTATGTGGAGTGCCCTGGGCCCCCAAACAAGCACTCTTATTTTTAACTGGCTTCCCTTATAGTTCTGATACAAGCCAAGGACACTTGCTCTCAGGAAAACAACAATGCGTTTATTCAATAAATATTTGCAGGGCACCGACTATGTGCAAGAATTATTTATAGCAGTGAGCAAAGTAGACAATAAAGACTCCCTCTTTAAGGAGTTGTCATTCCAGAAGGGGGAGAGAAAATAAATAAGAGATATAGATTATGGAGACTATTCAGGAATCAGCAAAGTCCTCACGAAGAAGGTGACATTTGGGCAAAGATTTGGAGGAAGAGTAACCATAAGTGTTGAAGCAGAAGGATTGAGAACCTGGTAAAGGGTCCTTCTGGTTGCTGTATTTAGAATTGACTCTGGAAGTACAGAGACAAAGGGAGATTGGGTAGATGGCAATTGCAACCAACCTAGTGAGAGGTGATGAAGGTGGACCAAGGTGATAACTGAGGACATGGGAAGACATGGCTGGCTTTTGGGTACATTTTAAATTACAACAATAGGAACTGGTCTCACGTCAGATGTGGGCTGCGAAATTAAGACAGGCTTTAAGGGTATCCACTAGGTTTTAACATGAGAAATAAGCATCATGACATTGCCGTTTTCTGAATAGAGAAGAAAAGGGGAAGCTTATGTTTGCAGAATGGAGATCAGGAGTTCAGCTTTTGTCATGTCATGTTTGAGATGCTGTCTTAATTATCTTATGGCTGCATAATAAATGGGGAAGGAGACAACCAAGATGGTGGTATAGGTAAACACCTGAACTTGCTGCCACACACAACCACATTAAAACTACAACTAAAGAAAAAATGAATATCATCCAGAACCACAGGAAGGCTGCTGAGGGGAAATTGTACAACTAGAAGGAAAGAGCAAAGCACATTGAAGTGGATAGGAGGTGCAGTGGTACAGAAGTGCAGAGATACGGAGGTGCATGCAAAAGGGGCTGGCTGCTGGGTACACTGTTGTTTTTTTCAATCGGGCAGGAGATACAAACTCCCGACTGCTCTGATCTCCAGTTATGGGTGAAAATCTGGGGACCCAGACTCACACAGAGAGAGACTGGAATGTCTGGCATCAGGCTGGAATGTGAGGGCTGCTTTCTCACAGAGGTGCTTGCAGCGTTCATTGCTCCTGCACGGGGCCGTGGGACACAGAGACCCAGGGACCTATCAGGGCAGGGCTTATGGGCAACTGTTGCTGTTTGCTTTCCCTGGTGATTCCCTGAGATCCTGCCCCATCCAATTTACAACCCCACCAAAGCTGTGTAGAGGCTTTTACATACGAATGGCGTGGCCTTTCTCTGCCTAAAAACCTGTCAAACTACAACTGGATCAGAGAACCCCAAAGCTTCCAAAAGAAGGCCTAAGACTCGGCAACCTGCATTACTTCACAGCTGCGCCTCATCTGGGCACCTCCAAATTCCAAACAAAGAGGAGGAATCTGCAGATCTCTCTGTAGCTCCTGCTGGGTGGCCTCAGGCAATGGCTAACTTTACACCCCCTTGGAAATCCAAGAGCCAGTGAACCCAGTGGTGAGAGTGAGACCACCCAGATTACAACTCTTCACATCCATAAGAGACACACTCAGGGGGCAGACTCAGTGAGTGCCAAAGCCCCACTGAAGCAAGTCTTGCCCCCATAGGGTGTCTCTAACACAGCAATTCTCCCATTGTAGACACAACTGGTCCCCACAAACAATTTGCCTAGAGGTCAATTCCTCCCAATGATACCAAGAGCAATCAAGACTTAACTACAAGACTGTGCACACAGCCCACAAAGGGGCACACCAAGAGGGCACACTTCAGGTAACTAGGGAGGCTGACCCACTGAGGCCTATAGGACACCTAGCACAGAAAGCCACTGTATCAATGCAGGGAAGCAGCCAAAATGTGGAGACAAATAAACAGGTCACAAATGAAAGAAATGGAGGAAATCAAACTACTCGATATAATGTTCAAAATCATGGTTATAAGATTACTCAAGAATCTTCTAGAAACCTCTGAGAAATATAGTGAGATCCTCAAGGATATGAGAAAGGACCAACTAGAAATTAAGCATACACTGACTGAAATAAGGAATAATATACAGAGATCCACAGCAGACTAGAGGATTCCAAAAATCAAGTCAAAGATTTGAAATACAAAAAAACAAAAAACACCCAACCAGAAAAGCAAAAGAAAAAAAGAATACAAAAATATAAGGATAGTGCAAGGAGCCTCTGGGACAACTTCAAGCGTACCAACATCCAAATTATAGGGGTGCCAGAAGAAGAGAGAGAGCAAGATATTAAAAACCTATTTGGAGAAATAATGACAGAAAACTTCCCCTACCTGGTGAAAGAAATGGACTTACAAGTCCAGGAAGTGCAGAGAATCTCAAACAAAAGGAATCCAAAAAGGACCACACCAAAACACATCATAATTAAAATGCCAAGGGCAAAAGACAAAGAGGGAATCTTAAAAGCAGCAAGAGAAAAACAGTTGATTACTTACAAGGGAGTACTCATATGACTGTTAGCTGATTTCTCAACAGAAACCATGCAGACCAGAATGGAGTAGCAAGAAATATTCAAAGTGATGACTAACAAGAACCTACAACCAAAATTACTCTACCCAGCAAAGATATTTAGAATTGAAAGTCAGATAAAGAGCTTCACAGATAAGAAAAAGCTAAAGGAATTCATCACCACCAAACCAGTATTATATGAAAGTAGGGGCCTGGTGCACAAAATTCGTGCAC
>PVJC01007730.1:0-50530 GCA_004026665.1 Murina feae | reverse complement strand
GCCCTGCCAGCCTCCATCTTGGCTGGGTTAATTTGCATACAGCTGCTCTGATTGGCTGGTGGACGTGGCCTAGGCATCCCGAAGAAACAGTCAATTTCAGTATTACGCTTTTATTAGTTTAGATTTGTCTGCATTTTTTTGAGATAGTTATGATTTTGCCTTTAATCTGCCAATGTGATGAATTGAACTTGCAGATTTCTAAAGTGAAATCACTCTTGCATTCCAACAGTTAATCTAACTTGCTCAGAGTGTGCTAATTTATTTTGTTTGGGATGTTTGTATCATTGTTATTATGTAAGACTGATTTATAATTTTCCTTGTCTAGTTTCAGTATCAAGTTATACTTGTTTCCTAGAATGAGTTGTAGTGTGTTGCTTTTTTTGCATTCTTTTTGGGAGTTTGTATAATGTTTGGAAAGAAACATTTCTTGGAAATTTGTAAAACATCTTGTTCTGTTTTCTTTGTGGAAAGATGTTTAATTACTAGTTTAATTTCTTTAATGTTTATAGGACTATTTAGACTTCCTATTTATTCTTGAGTCAGTTTTTGCTTTATTTTTCTAGCTACTTGGCCATTTTGTCTGAGTTTTCAAATAGTTTATAACTTTTATTTATCTTTTTAATTTCTGCACAACATTGGTTATATTCCACTTTTATTTCCTATTGTTTATATTTCTTTTCTCATTTTTTCCCTTGATAAATCTTATAGAGGTTTGCCACTTTGTTAGTCTTTTCAAAGAGTTAACTTTGACTTTATTGATTCTATTGTATGATTTTTTTTGGTATTTTACTAACCTCTTCCCTTTTAAAATTTTCTTCTCAGTTCTTTAAGCTTATTCTACTTATACTTTTCTAAGTATTTTCAGTCTCCTTTTCCAATGTAAGCATTTTAGGCTTCTTTATTGTTAAGTATCACTTTGCTATCTGATATGTTTGGTAGTGCAAGTATTCTCATTGTTTTTCAATTCTAAGTATTTTAAATTTCTAAACAGTTATTTTTGACATATGTACAATTTAAAATGTTTTAAAGTTCATAATTTTTTAAAATCCACATCCAGGGTTATGGTTTATTTTTATTGATTTTTAGATGCAGAGATATAGATATAAATATAGATAGAGATAGAGATATAAACAGAGATGGATTGCATAGGTATGTGCCCAGAGCAGGATTCAAACCTACAGTCTTTTGATGTATGGGATGATGCTCCAACCAATTGAACTTCATAGCCTAAACTTCATAAATTTTTTTTAAAACTTAACTTTTTTATCATTGATTTCAACCTAAATTGTAGTTAGAGGACATCATTTGTGTGTCATCTGTCATTTAATGTTCCTTAAGATGTGCTTTATCCTATATAATAAAAGGATAATATGCTAATTAGACCAGAAGTCCTTCCAGACGACCTTCCGGACGAAGCTGGAGCTGCTAGGGCCAAGGAAGAGGCGGCTGCTGTGGGGGGTAGGGACCGAGGCCTCAGCAGGTGGAGGCTGAGTCTGCGGTGGTTGGGGGTTGAGGCAGAGGCAGCCATCGTGGTACAGGGGGCCAAGCCCCTTGCATGAATTTGGTGCATCAGGCCTCTAGTCTAATCTAATAAAAGAGTAATATGCAAATTAACCACCACTCCAAGACACCTAAGCCACACCTACCATCCAAGCCACGCCCACCAGCCAATCAGAGCACTGTATGCAAATTAAACCAGCCAAGATGCTGGCCAGCAGCCACAGAGCCAGAGCAAACAGGAGGCTTTCATTGCACCAGCGATGGAGTTGAAACTGCTTGCCTAGGCTGGCTGGGCCTCTGCTCAAGGCAACAATGTTTCAATTATAGAAGCCATGGAGCTGAAGCAAACAGGAGGCTTCGTTGCCTGTCTCAGCCTCTGCTCAAGGCAACAAAGTTTCAATTATAGAAGATAAATAAACCCAAGAAGGCTGGTTCCAGCCAGCCTTGCTGGGATGTTGGGTCGATGGGAGCTGTGGGCAGCCTGAAAGTGGCCCTCAGGCCCTCACCCAAGCTGGCCACACCCTCATGGGGTGAGGGTCCCCACTGGGGGGCTTGGCCAGCCTGCAAACAGCCATCAGCCTCTCACCCAGGCTGGCCAGGCACGCCAGCAGGTGGACATCCCCCGAGGGGTCCCAGACTGCAAGAGGGCACAGGCCAGGCTGAGGGACCCCCCCAAGTGCACAAATTTTTGTGCACCAGGCCCCTAGTGTGATAATAAATGTTCATTGTTTTAAGCTACTAATTTGTTATATACCATTAGATAGCTAATAGAATGTGTGACAGACTTGTCTCACCAAATGTATATATATAAAAGGATAATATGCAAAGTGTGCCCTCTGGAGTTCAGCCAGGAGACTGGGAGTTTGTTTCCTCGCTATGATGTGTGCTGACTACCTGGGCATGGTGTGGAATGAATGAAGGCCCCGGCTGGTAGCTGGCAGCCAGCATCTGGGGAAGGGAGGCACCAGCTGGCAGCTGGCAGCTGGCAGCTGGGGAAGGAAGGCTCTGGCCAGTAGCTGGAAGGCCCCAATCATCCCTGATCACTGGCCAGGCCTAGAGACCCTACCCGTGCATGCATTTCGTGCACCTGGTCTCTAGTAGGCTAATAAGTGGTTAATTTTTGAAAATGGATTCTCGCATGCATGAGAAGAATTTGTATTCTCTCATGATTAGGTTCAGGTTCTCATGTATGTCTATCAAAAAAATCCTGTTAACTGGTGCTTTCAAATCCTCTGTATCTATACTAACTTTATTTTTTTTAAAGATTTTTTTTAAATCCTCACCTAAGGACAAGCTCATTTATTTTAGACAGGTGAAGGGAGGGAGGGAGGGAGGGAGACAGACAGGGAGGGAGAGAAGAAAAGAGAGAGAATCATCGATAGGTTACCTTCCCATTCATGCCCCGACTGGGAATTGAACCTGAAACCTAGGTATGTGCCCTGACCTAGAATTGAACCTGCAACCTTTCAGTATATAGGATGACACTCCAACCATTTTGCCATACCAGCCAAGACTTCACTAACATTTTTTGCTTTACTTCTCATTAATTGAAAGAGGAATGATGACATCGATCAGTTTTTATTTATATATTTTGTGATTCTTATCACATATACCCAAGTTCAAAATTCTCAGAGCTTCTCAATGAGTTATTAGTAAACTTTTCTATCATTATATTGTAATCCTCTCTCTCATGTCTTTTTTAGTTTGTGGTTTGTTTTTTGCCTCAGAGTCTATTTTGGCCATTATTAATATAATATTAATTAGAAATAGCCTGGTATGTGTTTTTTCTGTTTTTATCCTTAATATTCCTGATTGTTTATGTTTTAGGTAGTTATTTTTTTTAATCTTTATTGTTGAAAGTATTACATATGTCCCCTTCTCTCCCTCTCCCCGCCCCTCCCGAATTGGCCTCTTGTAGCCCACCCCCACCCCCGCCCCAGGCCTTCACCATCCTATTGTCAGTGTCCGTGGGCTATGCATAATGCATACAAGTTCTTTGGTTAGGTACAGTTCTTATAACTAGTGCAGAGCTAGACTTTTTCAATTTTTAAACTTTCTTAAAATTCTCACTTGAGGATATGTTTTCATTGATTTGAGAGAGAGAGAAACAGCAATTGGTTGCCTCCTGTACACACCCCAACTGAGATTAAACCTAGGTATGTGCTCTTACCAGGAATCAAGCCAGCCACCTTTTGATGTATGAGACAATGCTACAGACAGCTAAGCCATCTGGCTGGGGCTGTCCTTAGTTTTTAACTGGCATATTTAGTCCATTTTTTTTAGTCCATTTTTATTAGTGATACTAGAGGATTCGTGCACCAGTGGGGTCTCTCAGCCTGGCCTGTGCCCTCTAGCAATCCAGGACCCCTGAGGGGATGTCGGACTGCCACTTTTGGCACGATCCTTACAGGCTGAGGGGATTGGGCCGAAATGGGCAGTCCGACATCCCCCGAGGGAGGTAATAGTGCACAAAGGGCAGGCAGCTGGGCGCTGATCCCGCTCATACTGGCCCCGCCTGCCACTGCTTGGTAGCACGTTGCCAAGGAGGCGGGAGAGGTTTGTGCCACCACAGCGGTGCTCGCCAGCAGTGAGCCTGGTGTCTGGTGCCCATCAGTCAGCTGAGCAGCACTCATGCTGTGGGAGCGCACTGACCACCAGGGGATAACTCTTGCAGGGGGATAACTCTTCCCCCTGGTGTTCATTGTGCAGAATAGTGACCAGTAGACCGGTTGTTCGGTCACTTAGGCTTTTATATATAGAGATAGACTAGAAGCCCAATGCACGAAATTGTGCAAGAGTAGGCCTTCCTTCCCCTGGCTGACAGCACCAGCTTCCCTCCAGCACCCACGGCCCGGGCTTCCCTCACAGCCCTGGCTCCATCCAGAAGGTCATCTGGAAGGATGTATGGTCTAATTATCATATTACGTTTTCATTATTATAGATATTTGAATTTGTACTACTATTTTACTTTGTACTTTCTATTTTCTTCTTCTTCTCTACTGCTTTACCTACTACTGTCTTTACCCTTTGTTTTGATTCACTGAGTTTTATTGTGGATTTTTATGTTTTTGTTTTCTTATTTCAATTATTTTGCTATTAGTTTGGAAGATCTATACTCTAAATTTCTACTTTTTTATTACTACCCTTGAAACATTTATTATGTTTGAGCCTAACAAAATCTAAATTATTATTTAAACTCCCTCTAACAACCAATATTAGTTGTTATAGTAAGAGATTACTTTTTTTTATAATTTTTTTTCTAATGTATGGGGTTAGTCTATAAATTTTCCTCTTAGCACTGCTTTGGCTGTGTCCAATATTTTTTAAAATATTGTATTTTATTTTTATTCATGCTAGTAATTTTATTTCCCTTGTGATTTTCAGTTTGTTCCATGGATTATTTAGTTTTGTTTTTGTTTCTAGTTATCTATTATTTATAGGAGAATATACTGCATATGAGTTCATTTCTTTCAAATTAGTTGAGATTTGCTTTATGAACATAGATATTTTCTATTTTGGTATGTGAACTGGGAAATAATGCATATTCTGCTAATGTTGGATGGGGTATTCTATAAATGTCAATTAAATTCTGTTGTGTTCTCACATATTTTTGCTGACATTAAAAAAAAAAACTAGCTAGTCTATCATTACTTGACAGAGGGAATGTTGAAGTCTATAATTATAATTGTGGATTTCTCTATTTTTCCTTTCAATTCTATCAGTTTTTGCTTCACGTTTTGCAGCTTTGTTGTTGAATGCATACTTTTTAAGGTACATCTTCCTGGTGAATTGTTTCTTTTATCATTATATTATGGTTTTCTCTGGTTATTTTCTCTTTTTTTATGTCTATCTCATAGTACTGCCACTTCTGTTTCCTTTTGATTAATGTTTGCAGGATGCTTTTCCTATCCTTTTACTTTCAACCTGCCTATATCATTATATTTGAGGTAAGATTCTCGTAGACAGCATATTTATACTCTACTCTGAAAATCTCTATTTTTATTGCCATCTGTAGACTATTTGCATCTAATATAATTATGGATATACTGGGGCCTGGTGCACGAAATTCGTGCACTGGCGATGAGGAAGGAGTGTTCCTCATCCCAGCCTGTCCCCTCTCACATATTGGGAGCCCTCAGGGGGTGTCCTACTGACAGCTTAGGCCCGCTCCCTGCTCCCTTGGGGAGTGTGCCTAAGCCACAGTCTGGCCTCCCTTTGTGGGAGGTGATCAGGCTAATCGGGGGAAGCCACCAGCCCCATCACCCTGCTGCTGCATCCACTGCCAGTCACCACAGCCAACAAGGTGTCTTCATCAACACGGACTCCAGTCCCTTCACCATGAAAAAATGACAACTTTCATTAGGCATTTTCAAGATGTGTCTTTCATAGGATATGACATTTCTTTCTTTCTTTCTTTCTTTTTTTTTTTTTTATCCTCACCTGAGGATATGTTTCTATTGATTTTTAGAGACTGTAGAAGAGAAGGGAAAGTCAGAGAGAAACATCAAAGTGAGAGGAACACTTTGATTGGTTGCCTCCTACATAAGCCCTGACCTGGGCCCCAGAAATGGAGGAGCCTGCAACCTCGGTACATGCCCTTGGTCAGAATTGAACCCAGACCCTGCAGTCAGCAGGCTGAGGCATTATGCACTGAGCCAAACCTGCTAGAGCAGGATATGGCATTTCTTAGCCCTCCAGCAGTGGACCTTCATTTTTTTCTCCAGGAGTGTGGTGGAAAAACCCTAGATCACCTTTGTGGATTCTTATTACCTAAGTTACTAAGAATATTACCAGTGGCATACAGGGAGCTTAGCCAATGAGCATTAAGAAAAGGTGTTTCCTCTGTAGTTCACTCTGATCACCGGCTCCACCCCTGCCCCTCCAATCCCAGCTCCACCCCTGCCCAGGCCTGTAAGCTCTGGCCAAGGATGCAGGCCTGGGCAGGGGACCCCCAGGCCCCTAAAATCGCTGGCTTTGACCCTGCCCAGGCCTGCAGCCTCTGGGTCTTTAAATTTTACATCATTTTCAGATCTAAAATTTTCAGATCTAAAATTTTCATTTCATTCCTCTTTAGACGTTTCTTATGAGACTTTCTGTTTTTATTTGTTTTAAGCATGTTCATACTTGCTCATTGAAGTGTTTATATACTGAATGCTTTAAAGTCTTTACCAGATAATTCTAACGTTTCTGTCATCCCTGATGTTGACATTTATTGATTATCGTTTTTCATTCAATTTGAGATTTTTCTGGTTATTGATATAATGAGTAATTTTTTATTGAAACCTGGATATCCTATCTAATAAAAGAGTAATATGCAAATTAACCATCACTCTGTCACAAAAGATGGCGGCGCCCAGTCCCCTGAGCCCCGCTGTTGAAGTGTCTAGGCCTGTCACTGGTCCAGCGACTGATTCAGCCTCGCCACTGCCGCCGCCACCACCAGCGCCACTGGCATTGCAGTGTCCGGACCTATGGACCCGGCCAGCGGCCGCAGGGGCGAGCAGTGAGGCACGACTCACCCACTCTACATCAGCCTGCCACTCTGCTGCCACAGCTGCAGTGTCTGGGCCTGTCAGCCCCTCCATGAGGCTGAATGCTGCGTTCAGGGGGCACACACAGGTGGGTGGGGACTTGACTCTGGGTCTTCTGGCTCAGGGGGACTTGATGGTATGTCCCCATTTGTGCTGGCCAGCAGGTGGACATCCCCCGAGGGGCCCCAGACTGCGAGAGGGCACAGGCCAGGCTGAGGGACCCCTGCCCCTCCTCTCCCCCTTCCCATCCCCCTCTCACCCCCCCCCCTCCCGCCGAGTACACACATTTTTGTGCACCGGCCCACTAGTTGTATTATATTATGAGACACTGGACCTTATTTAACTTTCTTTTTAGCTGACTTTACTCAGAGCCAGCAGAGGAAGGTAGAACCTTTCTTTGTTACTGCCAAGTGGGAGTAAAACTCTAGGTTCTCTACTCAACCTTCTGGTCCCCACTTTCCCAAGAGTGGGGTGTTCCTTATTATTGCAGGGTGGAAGTAGGAATTCTGGCTCCCCAATAGGCCTTCACTGATACCTCTCTGACTCGGAGGGGGAGCGGTGCCTCAATATTGCTCCCCACTTGGCATTCATTGACACCACGGACGAAGGTGGCCTAGTTACCAGTGGGCAGTGGTGAAAGCCTCAACTTTCCACGGGGCCTCCTGTGACACCACCTCCCAGGGAGGAGGGGGGCTGCTTCGCTACCACCAAGTGCGGGTGGAGTCCAGGCTACCCATGTGGTTTCCATTGTCACTGCCCAGCAGGGATCAGTGTCCCACTTCCATGTTTATTTTCTCTGGCACTGATACCCTGGCTGTGGGGAGGGAGGTGGAATGGGGGCCTGGTGAGGGTGGCTCCTCCTGTCCCCTGCTCAGCCTTTGCTTGTGTGGGTGAGCTAGGAAGACAGGTTTTTCTGTCGTGTTTGGCGGAGTGAGCAGTTATTGCCTATAAATAACTCACTAGGAAAGTTACAAAGACCAGGCTTTGGTTGGGCTGTTGTGTCTGTACCCATTGGTATTTCAGGTCTCAGCCTCCTCTGCTCCAGGTTAGGAACATAAGGAGCAAAAATATCCTGCCATCACTCCTTGGGCCGGGAGAGTCCTAGCCAGTCCACTTTTTCTCCACCTGCAGTTTTCTCATGTTTGTTTTGTATATAATGTCCTTGGTTTTGTTTGTACTTAGTGAGAGGAAGATTACTCTGTGTTCCAGAAGCACAAGTCCTGTCACTCACTGATTTTTTAATATATCATTCTTTCTTCAATGTTTTATATGTATGTTACAATCTTTGATGAGTTCAGTCTCTCTCTGCACTCTTACTGTTGACTTGTTTTCATGTGAATTGGCATTTTATGTGAGTGTTTGTGAGGGAGAGCGAGCGTGGGGAGGAGAGAGAGAGCACACCTGTGTGGAGAACTCACGCCTGAGCTTTCCCTCTGAGCATCTCCGGGCGCTGAATCGGGAATGCTGTTCTCCAAAGACTTACATCTCTCTCTGTTGTGAGGCCGGGGCTGCCCACAAATCTGGACCATTCAGCCAGGGCCAGGTTCTGTCCCTGAAAATCTCAAGGTCAAGCTCCTCACTGGCTGGGGGGCCCGACACTGGTGGCCAGGTCTCCGTGTTGACATGGCGTGTGTCTCCAGGACTCTGTGCTCTGTCTGTGTTGGCAGTTGTTTTTGTTGGAGGGAAAGGAGGGAGAACCTGCTTCATTCTGTTACCTCAAAAACAGGTCTGGGAAGAAAAAAGTGTGTTGGTTTTATTCATCAGGTTGCAGTCTGTAGCAGGAGACTCTGCAGGGTATCTTATTTGCAAATATGTTAAATTGCTGGGCAGTTTCAGTACTATCTGTATTTTCTCCTAGAAATTGTAGCTCCTAATGTCCCCACTTTTCTACAAGAGAAGGTAGTGGGGAGTAAGTATGAGAGCACGCTCCTCTTTCGTTTGGCTGATTGGTTTCTCATTTTTCTCTTTAGGGCAGAAAAGACTGAAGTTCTGAGTGAAGATCTTCTTCAGGTAAGGCTGCCCGGCTCCGCCGATGGACACCGAGGCTGTCCTCCCTGTTAGACCAGGCCATTCCCAGTGCTGTGTCACCGTCAGCGCTCCCACGCAGGTCTGTGGCGAGACACACTCTATCATTTGCAACAGTCCCTGGCATTCTGAATAAGATTGGGAAAAATTGTAAGAGACACTTAAAGTTTCCTTATGGGGTTAGCAGTGGCCCCATAGTCTGAGAATAGGCCCCTTCTGGTCCTACGGAACGGGATGGCTCCCGGCAGTCCCCTGTCTGTAGAAGCACACGGCAGACTCTTCCCTGATGTCCAGACCTAGAACCGCCCCCCCCCCCACCTTGCCCGCACCCAGTGACGTCACCCCCTGTCTGTGCGCAGGTGGAGAAGCGCCTGGAACTGGTGAAGCAAGTTTCCCACAGCACACACAAGAAGCTCACCGCATGTCTCCAGGGCCAGCAAGGCGCCGAGGCCGACAAGCGCTCCGTAAGTGCCCTCCCAGCCCCGGGCAGGTCAGATTTGCTTGCTGATGACAGGGGTCCCTCTGATGTCAGGATCCCATTCTCAGGGCTGTGTTTCCTATCGCTGTTTATGCAGTCACTTCTGTGTCTGAGAATCGACCTCCGGGATAGCTCCCTGTGTGGTGGCTCCTCCCTGCCCTTGAACCCCGCCTGGAGCATGCTCTGCCCACACCAGGCAAGGTTGCAAGTTTCTCCCCATGTCCTCCCCATCTGGGCAGCCAGGCGGCTTGAGATCCCACTTTAGGGGGCTTTACCCTTGCTCTTAGCCCTGCTGCAGCTCATTCACAGGTTCCATGGCCTCAATAGTGTCTTAAGGCCTCATGGGAAAGGCTATACTGTTTTTGGAGGTTACAAGTGACCTATAAAGGCCTGGAAAACAGTTTTTGCTACAAGAAAACACTAAATGAAAGCACTCTAATGTCTGTGGATGACCTTCATTGCAATAAAGCGCTGCATCCTGTGATCCCATTTGTCCCAGATCCCCAAACTGGTTGACAATGCACGGATATTAATGGACAGGCCAGGCTACTCCTCTTATGGAGTCCAAGGTTACTGTCCCAGGTTCTTTTTGCGAAGAGCAGGGGTTTTATATTGGACCAGAGCAAAGATACAATACACACAAAGCAGTTAATGAGATGCTTGAATCACACAGGGTTTATTCACCTAAGTCCTAGCGGCTTCTAGGGCACAGGCAGGCCACCCGGCGATCCTCACGACAAGACACATAGCAGCACAGCAGGCTGGTCCACGAGATGAGTTGAGGTGCACCACGGTCTGGAGGTTCAGTCTCAGCACTCCCGGCCACCGGCTCAGCTCGGGCTTCACTCGGACAGAGTCTCGGTCTCTGGCGTCTCAGGAAGGGAGATGAGAGAGTCCACCGTGGAGGAGCGGTTGACTGCTCTGAGGCACCTGCTCAAAGGCTCTTCTTTTAAGCGCAATTCAGCAGGTTTCTTCAGTGTCTTATTGGGCATGCCTGATGTGGCTTCTGCCCTTCTATCTATCACACACATTTGGGGCGTATCGGGGTACAGCAGGGTGTAACAGGGTGTAACTCTTCTTACTTTAACATTTCTAGTTTTTAGTAAAGTAGTTCACACATCCTAAAACTCAAAAAGTCTTCATTGCAAACCAAACTCTATCTAATACATTTCATATACCTAACTAACACACTCTTAACCAAACTCTATCTAATACATTTCATATGCCTAACTAACACACTCTTAAATAATTACTATAACACCATTGGATAGTCCTAGTGTAGACTGTCCATCGGTGCAGACTCACTTCACTTCCAAGACCCCCGTCTCCTAATGTCCACCAGGTTAAAATGTAAGCTTAGATGGGATATGCAATCCAGGAGGTTTATTTTTTCCTTCCTTAAATTTACAATCAACATGTTTAATGGCTACGTTTTTTATTATTTTTTAAATCCTCATTGGGTTATTTTTCAGTTGATTTTAGTGGGGGAGGTTAACAGAGAAGCATTGGTTGGCTGCCTCCTGTACACACCCTGATAAGGGATCAAACCGGAAACCTGGGTATGTGCCCTGGCCGGGAATCAGACCCACAACCTTTTGGTGTGTAGGACAACCCTCCAACCAACTGGGCCACGCCGGCCAGGGCTGTTTGAGTTTTTTCTGACCTGGAGTTACTGTTAACTTTGCGTTTCCTGCTGGTCCCCCAGAGCACGCCGCACACACACCTGTGTCAGCCTCATTTCTATTGATTGCCGTGGAGTGCGCCTGCTTGACCCTTCATCCCATCTCACGCTGCAGGGCAGGACCCATTCCATATGCTGTCATTCATTCCATTTTCCTCCCAGCCCGCTTCTATCTTTCCTAATATCCCAGCAGGAATCACTCACGTGTGGTAGAAATAAAGTGTTCGCAGCTTTGAAGAATGTCCATCAGGGATTTCAGCAAGGGGAACCTAGACAGTCAGAGGGAGAGTTTGCAAAATTGCTTTGGACATGAAACCCTTTAACCAAAGAAACCGCAAAGTGAGTCTCAGGAGCCATTGTGGGTGGGAGCCAGCAGCCAGGCCTGCCTGTCGCCCACCTCCTTTATTCTGTTCCAAGAAGCACTGTTTTTAAAATCATGCATCTACAGCGCAGTGTGTCTTGGTATCATAAGTTGCCTCCTGAGGCTTGAAACTGGCCTTGCTGTTGATTGCTACTAGCATTACTGGTCCGGGATAAGGTAATATTACCTAGGTTTGTAGAATTTTAATTGGATGGAGGGTCTTGCAAATCATCTCAGGAGGCATTTGGCTTCCCGAGGGTTCTAAAATATAGTGTATTAGCAGAAAAGTTGAGATATGGCAAGGCCAACGGGTTGGGGGATGATTGACATGAGAAGATAGTTTGCGACTTACCTTTCCCCAGAGGAGGGGCATCCATGCCAGTCAGGGCCACATGGAGAAGCACCAGGGTCAGTCAGGAGGCAGAGGGAGAAAAACGTGGGCCAACGCCCTTGTTGCAGCTTCCAGGGGAAGAAGCAGATGAGGCAGCTGAGCAGGCTCAGTTGGCTAGTTTGAATGCTTTCAGCGGCTGGGGGACACAGCGGCTGCCCTTAGTTGTGTGGAAGCTGGGAGACTGGGGCAGGTGGGTGGTGGCCCAGAGTGTGAGATCCCCTTAAAGGAAGTGGTGAGGGCTTCCCATTGGTTGGTTTCATTGAAAGGCACATCCTTGGGAGAGTTAGTTACTGTCCCTAGGAATTGGCTAAACCTGGGAGGGGCAGTCCTCCCAGGGTTAGCCAGGCCCCAGATGCCAAAGACTCACGATGGAAAAAATAAAAAAAAACATAGTTAATTAATACAGGGATTAATCGTGAGTGACTGACGTCAGCACAAAGGCTCTTCATGTCTAACTTAACTTGTTGGAAGTAGCTGGTCCCAGGTTTGTTCATCAGCTCCAGGCGTTAGGTCTGACCACATGGAAGGCAGGAAGTGTGAGAGTGTGGGAGAGTTCTTCTCCGAGAGGAAAAACCCTGCCCAGAACATTTTCTTTTGTGTCTCCCTACCTAGCTGCAAGGGAGGCTGAGAGGCGAATATGTTTTGGCATGACTGTCCATGATTCACCTGGTAGGACACCCACCAGGGACTTGTTGGCAGGAAGACAGGCCAGTAGTGTGGCCAGACCCTGAGGGCTACACCTGGGGTGGGCAGGGATTAACCTATAAATGAGGCTGACCCGAAGAAGTCTGGTGGAAGTAGGTGCTCAGGCATGCACACACCAGTGATTTCTCTGCACAGACTTCAAGTGCTTAATTCTGTCAGGGATTCCTTTCCTTATCCTCCCATGAGGCAAGTGATCTGGCTGAAAAGAAAGCCAAAGAGCTACTGAAAACATTCAGCAGCCACAGACTTGCAGGAAAAAAGTTTCCGACGCTAAATTTTTCAATTTTTTCTAAAGGAGCACTTCAAGAGATTTAATGGGGGAACAGGGCTTATTAATTGCCTCAAATACTGAAATATGTGCCTAGTTCTTTGTGATTATTAGGTAAGGAGATGGGTCAAGATCTAGGGAATGGGTGAACTAATAGATACAGACAACTGTATGGTGTTACAGAGGGTGGGGGTGGGGAGTAGTAAAAGGTAAAGGGGCCAGATATTTGGTTGAGGGGAGATGATTTGACTTTGGGTGGTGGACACACAATGCGATATACAGATCATGTGTCACAGAAATGTACACTTGAAACCTTATTAACCAGTGTCATCCCAATAGATTTAATAAAAACAAATAAATAAAACCAAAGTGGGGGAAAAAGTAAAAAAGAAGGAAACATTAAAAAGAGAGAGAGAGAGAGCAGACACCAGGAAAAGTGGTGGTGGGGACAGATAAACAGACACCAGTGGGGCACGGTGTTAAGAGAGGGCATGCAGCCTCTGAAGCCAGCCCGTGGAGTCCTAGAATCTCAGGGTCAAAAGGGATGTTGGCTGAGTCCATTGGCTTGGCTTATATGTATGCATACAAGTCCTTTGGTTGATCTCTGACAACAGGAGGACGAGAGCATGAGTGGTGGGGGGGAAGGGTTGGGGTTATTGGGAGATGAGGACACATTTGTAATACCTTGATCAATAAAGAAAAATAAAATAAAATAAGGAAAAAAAGGGTGTTGAGGGTATGTAGGCAGTATCTGCGCTTCAGTTGAGCACAATGTAAGTTGTTATTTTTCTCCATTTCTCTTTTAAGCAGCTCATTACCTCTTCAGTAGTTTAGTGTCAGTTTCCAGCACTGAAACTTTCATCATACACCTTCACAGGTCTGGCCTGAAAGCTGGGGCTGGCTGCCACGTAGGGGGAGGCGGGCAGCAAGGTGGGTCCTGTTGTCACTTGATAAGCAGAGCAGTATTCCCTGCTGGGCACTGACTTAATCTGGATTCCTTATGTGGGTGGGGGCAGGGACATTCAGGATATGAATTCGGTTTCCATCTTGCCTTCTGTAGCCCAGGCTAATAGCTGGTAGATTCATAGATTGTTCAGACACTCGGTGTACTGGAAATATTTATTTTCCATCACCGTGTTTGCATTTCCCGTAGGGAAATCACATCCAACACGTACACTGTTAGCATGTGAGGTATTTCTCCACCTAACTCGACAAATGCTTAGAAAGTACTGAGTCTGGCATGCAGGGTGGTTTGTATGCCAAGTTCCGAGCAGGACCCCTGTCCAGGGCGAGCTCAGTCTGAAGGAAGCAGGCATTACACAGAGTTCATCAGTTATGACCACCATGTCTTAATGCTCAGAATAGTTGCTAGGAATTAAATAGGAGATTTCCACGGAAGGTGTAAACAGGCCCTCTGGCAGGGGGCAACATGCGGAGTTCCCAGAGACACAGACATTTTAAAAGAGAAGCGAGAAGGTGGCAGAGTGACTAGAGTGTGGACAGTGACGAGGAGAGGGGAGCGAGGTGGGACTGCAGGCCCCATCTAACCTGGTGGGCCGTGGTGAGGGTAAGGACTTCATCCCCGAGAGCCGCGGGAAGCCAGTGTTGTAGTCAGGAGTAGCACGGTCACATTTGTTGGCGATTGTGTGAAGAATGCATTAATGGGGCAGAGGCTGTGCTTGAAGTAAGGGGCAGGTAGACACATGGGAGTAGATTAGAAGATGCAGGGGGCAGTGAGGAGGATATTGGGTGAATATCGGATGTAGAGTATGGAGGACGTGGCACCGAGTGGCTGTGGGGGATGAGGAATGGAGAGGGTTTCAGGGGCCCTGTCTTGAGTGACTGTGGCGCCCATGACATTTGATAAGATCACCAAGGGAGAAAGTGCAGGATGAGTGGACACATGGTCCTTGGATCAAGAGCTCTGTGAGCTACAGAGTTTTAAGCTCTAACAGGAGCAGTACCTGGCAAAGAAAAACAGAGAAGTTGAGAATAGTAGGTAGTAAATCCATGTGCCTACTCAAATCCAGATCCCAGACCTCATCCCTTAGCCTTTCCTCCCTCTCCGTACCCTACACAGCTGGTCCTTCACCAAGCCCTGCTGGCTCCTCCAGAGCACTTGCGTTGGCTCCAGCGTTGGCCGCACTAGCCCAAGCAGTTGTCATCTCGGTAGCGGTTCCTAGCAGCCGTTCCACTCCCCACTCAGACCCCAACCCCTTCGCAGCCATTCTCTACAACCTGAGTGTCTAAAATGGGCACCAGTTGATGCCACTCTCCTGTTTAAATCCCACAAAGGAGTCCCGTTGTAGAATAAAATGCAGCTCCTTCCCTTGGCCCTGGGACCCTGCATCTCCCCTCAGTCGTCATTCTCCTGTGACACTGACCTGTTACTGAACATGCTCAGTTTATATCCTTGGGGCTTTTATACTTGCTCTACCCTCGGTGTGGAATAGTCTTACCCAATATTTTAGGCCCGCAACACATTGTCCCATTCTTTCCCCTACCATCTAATGTGTTTGCTTCCTCCATCCCCCAATCACAGCACCCTGTTTTATTCATAACACTTTTTATTCTCTGGAATCATTGTGATCGTGGATTTGCTCATGTGTCTGTTCCCCATCACCGATACGCGAGCTCTGTGGGAGCAAGGATCTCATCTCTTTGTCACGACTATATTCTTTTTTTTAAAAAATATATTTTTATTGATTTCAGGGAGGAAGAGATACATAGAAACATCAATGATGAGAGAGAATCATTGATCAGCTGCCTCCTGCATGCCCCACACTGGGGAATCAAGCCCACAACCCAGGCATGTGCCCTTGACCAGAATCGAACCTGGGACTCTTTAGTCGGCAGGCTGATGCTCTATTCACTGAGTTAAACCAGCTAGGGCATGACTGTATTCTTAGTGCCTGGAACAAAGCCTGCCATAGCCCAGGCAATGCTAAAAATGGATTGTGTCATGAATGGATGGCCCATGAGTATTTTGGGCATGGAACATGCGTAACACTCCAGCAAGCCCACCGGGATCCTTCCTGTCCCACACAGAAGCAACTTAGCATGATGGTTCTGAACTTAAGCTCTGGGACCTGACCATCCCAGGGTGAAACTCAGCTCTACTGCCTCCTAATTATGCCTGACTATGGGGAGTCAGTTGCCTCTTTATGCCTTGATTCCTTCATTTGGAAAGTGGTGATGACAATAATGGATCCCTACCCAGGAGGGTGTTTGAGAATTCAGTGAGGTGATGCATGTAAATGCCTAGCACAATGCATAACGTGAATAAATATAAAGAAATACAGCCTGCCGCTGTTATTCTGGCTTCACTGTTAGGCCATAATGACCACTGAGAACCACGGAGCAGCAAGTCCGGGCTGTGTCTGGGGGTGGGGGGTTGGGGAAGGGGCGGGAACTACCAAGGAATTGGCTGGGCTTAGAATTAGTAGACATACATGTCCAGAGATGGGGGACATGGAGTTGTGTGTGTTTGGGGAATAGATAGTAGGATGGACTTTTTGTCCGAGTGATCCTTTAAACTCTGTTGCTTATGCCCAAGTTAATTTTAGAGACAACAGTCATTGCAGACAGGTCAGAGCGACTACTTCTAAACCTAGAGCATTCTGTCTTTCCTTCCCCTGATTCCTAAGGTTTTCTAGCACTCTAGATCAGGGAAGAGTTTATTAAATAGCCTCTCTTTGACCTGAAAATCCCTGGCCAGGATGAGATTTGCTAAGTGGGATCTTTTTACCTGGGCGCTAACACTCACCTGAGTATCAGGTGGCTCTCAGCCTTGATCCTTGTCGGTGGAGGAAATATTGTGGCAACTTTTCTAGCTCTGAGGGCAGTGAAATCCTTCTAAGACTAAAATGAAGTTTTCTCACTTATTTTTATTTTTCAATTGTAGTTGGTATTCAGTTTTGTTTTCTATTAGTTTTACGTGTGCAGCGTAGTGGTGAGACATGTATACTTTACTAAGTGATCACTCCAGTAAGACCAGTCCCACTGGCACCATACACATCTATTACAATGTTATTGACTATATTCCCTAGGCTGGACTCCACCTGTCTGTGGCTGTTCTGTTACTACCAATTTGCCCTTCTTAATCCGTCACCTCTTTTATCTGCCCCCCAACCTCCTGTACCGCTCTGGCTCCCATCAGTTTGTTCTCTGTACCTGTGAGTAAGACTCAGTATCCTTATACCAATATGTGAAGTGAGTAGAGGTGAGCATACTGTGGGGAGAAAGGCAATAATACCTCAGTCGTAGGCAGTCATAGGTTCAATAAGATCAGCACAATGACTGGCATTTACTGAGCCCTCAATTTTTTCATTGTCTCAAGTAATTTCTTTAGAAAAAAATGAAATAATTTGTAGTCTCTTGTGGATTGCAGTCTCCTGACCTCTGTTCTACTGCCTTTGATTGCATATGGTCTCATTAATCCATCTCTTCCTTCCTCTTTTCTTTTTGTGGATTTCTTCCAATTTTTTTGCACAAATAAAAACTCTTCATTAATGTCCACTGAGGCTTTACCCACTGAGCCTCCCACTCCTGCCCTTGGAATCCACACACTATTTCTCCTTAATGTCTCCGCTAGAGAAGTCTTCCTCGTGCGGGACCCTCCCCCAGGCCACAGCACAGGCCCTGGTTTGTGAGAGCCACGCCATCAGTAGAGGACTGCAGTGAATTTCATCATCTTCATTCAGTGAGCTATGTAGTCATTTAAACAAAAAAAGAACAAGGTAGCCCTGGTCAGGGTGGCTCAGTTGGTTGGGCATCGTCCCATGCACTGAAAGTTCACTGGTTCGATTCCATCAGGTCAGGGCACATGCCCAGGCTCAGTCCCCAGTAGGAGGCGCGCAGGAGGCAGTGATTGATGTTGCATTCTCACATTGATGTTTCTCTTTCTCTCTCCCTCTTCCTTCCTCACTCTCTAGAAATCAATAAAAAATATTTTTTTAAGCCAGAACAAAGTAGCTATATGTGTCATGATAGAAAATGACCTGAAATGATATTTAAAAAGGAAAGCAAGGCATGGGGCATATGGTATAGGAGGCTGACATTTGATAGTGAACAAGAACAAGTTATTCTCCTTATTAAACTGTTAAGAATTAGGAGGCAATCGAAGCAAGAATAACTTCTCATCTTGTGGTGCTTTGCACTCTTTGCCCCCTGCGAGGATCTGGGAATCCTTAGTGAGGGTGTAAAGTGACTAGAAATGACCAGGAAAGAATGTGGCCCCTGGCTCAGCGGAGGCCCCTCCACTCGTGCACTTCCAGCTGGTTTCCAGCGTGAATGTTGGAATACAGGCACTCGGCTGTCTCTCCCCCTCTGCCCTCCAGGACTGGTCTGCCGCCAGTGGTCCTCTGGCTGTTCTTGCTCAGTTGTTGGTCTGCTTTAATCACCAGCGGGCACAGCGCCTACGTGACTCACTGACCGGACTGATTGGGCTAATAACGGCACTTCCCAGCTGGTACATTTCTCCGAAAGACGTCACTCCTGGTCTGTTAGCAGCTCCCTTCATTGGGTACAGGCGAGATCCTTCCTTACCTTGCTCCGTGTCAGATTCTGAAGGATCGGAAGAGCTGTGGCCCTGCCCTAAAGAAGGGTCATGGGACCCTGGGTGCTCGCAAAAACCAGAGTGGCCTTCCTGTGTGAGCTCACGGTGCCACGCGTGTGCTGTCTGACCCGGGCATCCTTATGGGTTGGTTGCTAGATATTTTAGGAACTTGCAGATTGAAGACCTTTCCTTCCGCCAGGTTTCTCCGCCTCCGCACTCGTCATGGTGGCGGCTGGGTGATTCATTATTTTGGGAGACTCCTGTGCGCTGTAGGATGCTCAGCATCAGCCCTGGCCTCTACCCGCTAAATGCCAGTACTGTTCCCCACATTGTGGCAACCAGAACAGTCTGCAGACATTGCCAGATGCCCCAGGGAGCACAGAATCATCCCGATGAGGAAGCAGGACCTTAAATGCCATGTTCTCTCTGTGAGCATAATAGTATAGCTGCTCAATTTTTTTTTTTTAAACTGCTTCCGACATTTTTCTAATAACTTTTTTAAATAGGGGAGGCGGGGATAGATGCTCTCCTGAGATACTCTTTCCTGTGACTTTAATTAAGTCACTGGAAACTTGCACCTAATAGCTTTGTAGGACAGTCAGAAAGTGGTGCTTTAATTTGGATGTATTATTACTGAGTTGCCTGGTCTAGTTTTTTGCAAGAAGATTGCTCCGTTTTCTTTGATACGGTGGGGCAGTAAGTTTATCCCTTGAGTGAAAGGCATCTGGCTTCCGTGGACTGGACCTGTCTAAGGCAGGAGAGGTATATTTTAGACCCGACGAAGGCCTTATTCACACAGAGGCCAAGGCTCTCTCCACCTGAGTTACCTCAGGAACCACATGAACTTCCATGTCACTCCTGCCGCAGAGGGTGCAGGTCTCCTGGAGCTGTTCAAACCAGATTCCTAACTTCTAATGGACGGAGCCCCCAAAACCTATCTCCAAGTTGATTTCCTCTCAAGCCATTGAGTTGTCTGTCTCAGGATTGGGGTTATTTTAATCGAATCATGTTCTTTTAAAAAAAATGTTTATTGATTTTAAAGAAAGAGGAAGGGAGAAGGAGAGAGAGATAGAAACATCAATGATGAAAGAGAATCGTAGATCAGCTGCCTCCTGTACACCCCCAACTGGGGATCAAGCCTGCAACCCAGCATGTGCCTTGACTGGGAATTGAACTATGACCTGGTTCATAGGTGAGCGCTCAACCACTGAGCCACACCAGTCAGGCTGGACCATACTCTTCTTAAGCCCTCTCATTGTCCCCAGATACCCTTAGAGTGCAACCCAGTGCCTGCCTCTGGCTGACAGGCCCCTCACGACCTCACCTCTGCCTGCCTCCTACCACTCTCCGTCACCTCTGCACTCCAGCCCATGGGCCTCCTTGGGGACCTGGAGCTGGCCATGCATTTCCCTCCTCACAGCCTCTGCACTGTCACTCCCTTTACCTGGAATGTTCTTTCCCAGATCTTCTTGAGGCTCGGCTGACTCCTTCTCTTACCCCAGACCATCTTAAATGTCACCCCCTTCATCCGGCTCCATAGCCTACGGCTGCCCACTTACCTACCCATCCTCTTGCTTTCTCTTGTCCATAGCGTTCCAACTATTTGAAAGGATCTCCTCCATAGTGTCTGTATTTGTTACTTGTGTGCCCGTGCTAGAATGTGCGTTCCGGGCGCCTCTCATGCAGCAGCGGTGCGGGGCCTGGGCAGGCACTCCTAGTACTGACTGGGCAGGAGTTAGAGCGGAGGCTCTTCGAGGAATATCGCAGGGACTGGATGCACTCCAGCCTCTTTCCGTCGGAGGCGCTGTTGGTGTGTGCTGGGGGGTGAGGCTCAGGAGGAGAGGGCCTGTCAGTAGGAAGGAGGGAGTGGGTCATGCTGCACTCCTGTAGCAATATTCTTCTTCCTCCCGCCCCTCTCCTTCCTCCTTCTTCTCCCCACACAACATAAAATTTACCATTTTAGCTACCGTAAAGTGTACAATTCACTGATGTTTAGTACATTCACAGCTTGGTGCAACTACCCTCACCATCTAATTCCAGAACATTCTCCTCACCCCAAAAGGAAACCCCATACTCACAAGCAATCATTCCCCATTTCCCCTCCCCGCGGCCCCCCGGTAACCACTGATCTACTTTCTGTGTCTGTGGATTTGTTTGTTCTGGACACTGCATATAGTAGAATCATACAGTCCATGCTCTGTGGTGTCCGCCTCCTTTCACTTCACATGAGGTTTTCACCAGGTAGTAGCCTGTGTTAAGACTTCATTCCTTCTTATGGCTGAGTAACACTCCTTGTGCGGATGGCCCACATTTGTGTATCTGTTCACTCGTGATCATTGAGCTGCTCCCGCCTTTTGCCTGCTGTGAACAGTGCTGCTGTTCACGTTCAGGCACATGTTCTTGTCTGACCGTTGTTTTCAGTCATTTCCAGTGTCTGCCCCAAAAGTGGAATTGCTGGTCCGTATGACAGTTGTTTACCTAATTGAGATACTGCTGCACCTGTCTCCAGTGCCTCCCCGAGTATATTTCCACCAGCAGCGCATTAGGCCTAGTGTCTCCACAGGCTCCCCAAGACTCATTTTCTGATTTTTACAAATATATATTATCAATACTAGTATAGCCATCCTAGTGTGAGGTGATATCTTGAGGTGGAATCTTTGATTTGATTTTCCCTAATTACTGATGACGTTAAGAATCTTTTCATGTGCCTCTTGGCTATTCTGTATCTTATCTGGAGCGTGTCTTTTTGTGGAAGCTTACATTCTTTGTATTGTAATTGCATGTGAATGCTTTTTCTCTCTTTTCCTAAAATATATTTTTATTGATTTCAGAGAGAAAGGGAGAGAGAGAGACACATCAATTATGAGAGAGAATCAGCAATAGGCCACCTCTTGCAAATCCCCTACTGAGGATCGAGCCCACAACCCAGGCATGTGCCCTGACTGGGAATCCAACCATGACCTCCTGGTTCATAGGTCGATGCTCAACCACTGAGCCACACTGGCTGGGCTTTTCTCTCTTTCTTGACCATAATCTGCCTCATATATAAAATGTGGCTAATACCCTTCACAGCTGAGGAGTTGGATTTTGGAAATTAAAGCATCACTTTAATCTCTGTTAATATAATTTTGAAATTTTTCTTTTTTGCTGCTGTCCCACTTTTGTTAAAATGCAGCATGTAAATTTTAGGCTTGTTTTCCAAATTGACAAATTTAATTCAGTTTTACTTTCCTAAATTTTGACATCTCTGACTCTGTCCCGTAATTATTGAATCCTGTAAATGTTGAGGTTTTAAACGTATTTTAAAGTCATTTTGTTTCTCAGCTAATGTAATGTCTGTGTGAATATTTGACTTTTTGCTGTTTTAAGGAAAGCAGGCAATTGCTGAAAGTAGTTTTCATTGCAACCATTTTTTCCTTTCAGAAAAAATTGCCTCTGACGACACTAGCCCAGTGTTTGATGGAAGGGTCAGCTATCCTGGGAGATGACACACTTCTTGGGTAAGGTGACACCAGGCATGGGTTTGCCAAATCTAGGTAAGTCCCCATCCGTAGAAAGGGGACCAGCCCCGCTTGGGGAAACACTGAGGAGGCCTTCAGTCTGGCTGCAGACTCCCTGCAGAGGAAGGGAAGGTCGCCTGTGAGAAGCAAAACCCCAGGCCCAGTTATATTTACTGTCTCTGCAGTGGGGCACCTCCCAGGCGGGAATTAACTTAAAACTGCTGATGGACAATCGAAATCCCTAGGGCTCCAGTAAATGCAGATATGAATCCTCTCAATGTCAGATGTCAAAATATATGGGATTCCCAGAACCACCCTGGCTGATCTTGAGCTTATAATAAAAACAAACTAAAAATAGAATTGACATGAGAGAGACTCCTCAGGCACAATGAGGAGGAGAATCAGTGCCCTTAGGAACAAAAAACAACAATAGGACAGTCTGAAAGAAAATGTAAAATAATTATGTGTAAAATGAAATTTAAAAATCAAGTAAGGGCTCTGTGTGCTTTGGCAGCACATATACTAACATTGGAGCAATACATAGAAGATTAGCCCGGCCCCTGCACAAGGATAAATTTTTGAAGCCAACATATTTAAAAAAGATAAACAGCCCTGACTGGTTTGGCTCAGCAGATAGAGCGTCAGCCTTCGGACTGAAGGGTCCCAGGTTCTATTCCAGTCAAGGGCATGTACCTTGGTTGCGGGCATATTCCCAGTGGGGGGTGTGCAGGAGGCAGCTGATCGATGTTTCTCTCTCATCAATGTTTCTCTCTATTCCTCTCCCTTCCTCTCTGTAAAACAGCAATAAAATATTTATAAATAAATAAATAAATAAATAAATAAATAAATAAATAAATAAGTAAATAACCAGACCATTGTGGTGATCATTTTGCAGTAAGCATAAATATTAAATCATTGTGTTGTACACCTGAAACTAATATAATGTTACATGGCAATTATGCCTCAATTTAAAAATTTAGTAAGGACAAAAGAATCCTTGACCAAAGAGGCAAACAATATGAAAAAAAAAAATGCAGAATCAAAGAAAAAAACAATAGAACTTCTTAAAATTCAAGTTATACTTAGTATATTATAAAAACTTACTAATGATAAGTAGAAAATTGCCCTCAAATAAAAAATTGGTGAACTTTAAAACAGATTTGAAGTCACCACTTAAATGAAGTACAAGAGAAAAGGATGTAGGCATTATTAAATGGAGAGACATGTATGATAGAATACAAAACGATGTCTAGCAGTAGTTCCTAAGAAGTAAATATGGAGAGGGAAAGTTTATGGTTGAATTTTTCTTTTCTAGATTTTAGATTTGATGAAAGATGTAATCTTTAGATTTAAGACGCACAAAAAGTCCTGATTAAGATCAACACAAAGAAATCTATCCTTGGACACACTGTCATACAACTGGAAAGTATTAAAAAGAAAAAAAGTTTCATTTGAGCAGATAAAAACATAATTACATATTAAAGAGTAATTAGACTGATAACAGATTATTTATTTATCAGCCAAGATAAATGCCAAGAAATAATGAAGGAAAATCTTCAAGTATTGAGAGAAAATACAGGAATGCAAGATTTGTTGACAAACTAGACTGTTTAAAGAATAAAGGGATAATAACTATGTTTTCAGCCAAAAATTTAGAGAATTTACTGCTTTTGTATTCTCATGAAAGAACTAGTTAAGTTCATGTGAAATAGATTATGTCCAGAAGACAAGTAATGAAATGCAAGTAGCAAAATAGAATTTGTAAAGAAAAAAATATAGTGAATATGGTGTGGGAATGAAAACAAGTCTTTTTTCCTCTATGTATTTTAGGTTCCTCTCCTGTGGCTCTGCAAATTGAATTAGCAAAGATAAAGTAACAAGAAAAGCATGCAAATTTTATTACTGTGTGTACTCTGTATGTATAGGAGGACTCAGCCATTAGTAACTCAAAGGAGTGGCTAAAATGGGCTTATATAGCATCTCAACAAAAGAACAGTAATTTTTAGAGAAGTGATCAAAGGAAAAGAAATTTGAGTTTCTAGGGTGAAAGATTATGGGAAGGCAATGATATGGAGAAACTATCCTCCTATATAATAAAATTAGGGGCCCGGTGCACAAAAATTTGTGCACTCGGGGGGTGGGGGTCCCTCAGCCCGGCCTGTGCCCTCTTGAAGTCTGGGACACCTGGGGGGGGGGATGTCCAACTGCTGGCGTGCCTGGCCAGTCTGGGTGAGGAGCTGAGGGCCATTTTCAGGCTGCCCACGGCCCCTTCAGGGTTCGTGCACGGGGAGGGGGGGGTGAGAGGGCTGGTGAGTGCAGGCCTGGATGTTTCCCACCGGAGGGCCCACGATCGCACACGCCTGGTGGGCCCCCACCACTGAGGGGACATACCTGGCACAGAGCTGGGTGGCGAGCCAGGGGCGGACGCTGGTGCAGGATCCCTCAATGGGGCCCTGCTGCTGAGCGAACACACCCAGGGTGGAGCCAGGCAGCGGACTGGCTTCAGATTCTCCACATTGTGCAGCAGACGCTCCCGCATGCCCTGTGGAGGCCCCTGGGGGGCAGATGAAGGTAGCAGACCCTGGACAGGTGCTCCCGCATGTCCCCGAGGAGGCCCCCAGGGCAGGCATTCCTGGACACCCCATGGAGGCCCCTGGGGGGCGGAGCCAGGCAGTGGACCCAGGATTGCTGCTCCTGCAAGCCCCGTGGAGGACCTGCTCTCCCACACACCTGGTGGAGGCCCCCGGGGGGCGGAGCCAGGCAGTGGACCCGGGACGGGTGCTCCTGGATGTCCCGAGGAGGCCCCAGGCCGGACCCCCCCCCCCACTGAGCTGACACACCTGGCACAGCTATGCCGGCCATGGAGGCTCCCAGTGCAGAGCTGCCTTGCCAGCCTCCATCTTGGCTGGATTAATTTGCATACAGCTGCTCTGATTGGCTGGTGGGCGTGGCTGTGAGCAGAGGCTCAGCCAGCCTAGGCAGGCAGTTGCAACATAAGCCTTTGGTTTGCTCTAGCTCCATAGCTGCTGGCCTCCATCTTGGCTGGGCTAATTTGCATACAGCGCTCTGGTTGGCTGGGAGGCGTGGCTTGGCTGGTGGGCATGGCTTGGGTGTCTCGGGTAATGGTCAATTTGCACATTACTCTTTTATAATATTAGATACTAATATGCAAATTGACTCAATGACTGGTTGCTATGATGCACACTGACCACCAGGGGGCAGATGCTCAACTCATCAGGGACCTGCCCCCTGGTGGTTAGTGCACTCCCATAGGGGGAAACACTTCTCATTTGGGCTCATGGCTGACGATCGCAGTGGTAGTGGCAAAGCCTCTCTCACCTCTGCGGCAGTGCTAAGGTTGTCCAACTGATGGGCCTAAGCCATCAGTCAGACATCGCCAAGGGCTCCTGGACTACAAGAGGGCGCAGGCTGGGCTGAGGGAGTGCCCCCTCCCACCCTGAGTGTACGAATTTCGTGCACTGAGCCTCTAGTTGGAAAATAAGAATCGTTAGTGAAGTTAGTTACTTCTTTGGGGCCTTCTCTAGGTGGTAAGAGCCCAGAGTTGTCTCTGGTGACTTACCTGTGTTCTTCCTGGTAGCACGGGCAGGAGAGACACTTCTACAAATTTATGCTCTGCTTTTAGGCAAGTGTGTGCGGGGGCAACCAAGGGGGGAGAATAGAGATCTTATTTTGTATCTGAATCTTCTCAATTGCCTTCAGCTCAAAATAATGCTTATGCCATTGTGGCATATTTCAGCACATTCTGCTACCCTTTAGTGTAAGTAAATATTAATAAGCATTGGATTAATGGTGAAAACATAATAATGATTAATTTGATGGGAGTTGAAAGCTAAGAATCACTAAAATACTAGAAAATATTAACATGAAACATTGGAAAGGGAATTAGTGCTGCAGGTTTTTACATTGTTTGGAAGGAGAATAAAGATAGTACATTTAAAGTAAATGCACAAGTTAGAAAAGTTAGAGTAACCATGAAAAGAATAGAAATAGAATATATAACTTCAAAATAGTAAAAGATAAAAAGGGAAATAAAATAGAAAAACCATAGAAGGGCCTAAAAGAGAAAAAAAGTAAGCAAAACATAATAAATAGAAAACAGAAAATGAAGGTAACAGTTGCTACTTGTATTTGTAATTGTTAGGGGTTAAATGGAAAAACTCAACTGTTTATAATACGGAGAATGTCAGGTGGCTAAATGAAATCATTATATGCTCTTTCTAAGAGTCACACCTAAATCATGACACATGTGGTGGAGAGTAAGGGATGGAGGACACCCAGGTAAAGATGACGGATTGAATACACTCATCTAATTTTTTTTCTTCAAAATCTACAACAAAGAGATTCATTTTTACTTTAAAAGCATAAACCCAAAACAAGAGGAAAGACAAGAGAGAAGACAATAGCAGCAAAATTTTGTGAGCTATAAAACATGATTGATTGGGAACTGACTTAGCAAGTTCCCAAAATCTGATTCCCAAGGCGGACTATCCAGAGAGCCAACCCCACTTACTCCTTGATATGCAGACACGGCTCAGGATTGGTGGCACCAGGCGTGTCAGAACAGTAGGGCTCTGCAGGTAGGGAAGTGATTGAACTTCTGAGTGCGCATTATAAAGCTAGTCAACTGCCACTTGGGTTGCTCAAACCCAGCATTTACCTCACCTCAGGGACACTCATCCCTTTACCCCCCAATCCCAGCTGAATTGTGGAGCTTTATTCTCTGGGTAAAACAGCTTCTCTAGACTGGGGACAGCAGGTAAGGGTACCAGTTATTCAAGAAGAGACTTAAGTGACCTACTGCAGCCAGACACTGAGACCCCAGCTGTCTCCCACTCATGCAACCCTCAGGCCCCTACTCCCTAAGCACGAACTGGAAGAGCCTTCTGTGAGGTGTCTCCAGCCCCGCGGGAATGAACTGCAGAACAGAAGCCGCTGAAGGGGTCTGTGCTCCAGCGCGTGGCCCAGCTAGATCACCCTGCAGATGCGCTCCCAGCTATGAGCTCCGCTCAGTTTCCGAGGTGCACTTGAAACTTAGACACCAAAACAAATGGAGAAATAATATAAGAGTGAAATCAGGAAGAAACAGACATTGTCTGGGGGAGGAGAAGATTTCAGGAAAATTATCACTGACATTTTCAAGTGAGAAGAGAAAATAAAGCCTCTATTAAAAAATAGGATGTGAATCAAAATGTTTATGGGAAAAGCACTCAGAGATCAAAAGCAAGCTGATAGAAATGAAGACTATGACATTCTCGGTAGGTCTGGAAAGTGAAGTTGAAGAAATCTAGAAACGAGGGCAAGAAGACGATGACAGAAAATAGAAAAGTTGGGCAAGTAGAGGAAGTTTTAGGCTTCGGTGACAGGAGCTGTGAGGGAAGGAGATAAAGGGATGATGATGATGATGATGATGATGATGTGAAAATGATCTGAAAGAATGAGAACCAAAGGACACGTAAGGGCCGCTGAACTCCTAACACAGTAAAAAAATTACACCGGTGCCAGGGTTTCCACACACTAGTGGACACTAGTGACAAGGAAGAGATTCTGCAGTCTTCTAGAGAGAAAGGTCGCATAACAGGGTCACAAATTTGAATGCGTCCAGCCTTGCCAGAAGCAACAGTGGGCGCTGGAAGATGACTGAGTGACGTCTTCAGCAGCCTGACGGGCTAAGCCGAGTCTGCCCAGCTGTCAGTTGCTAGTTGCTGGGCGAAGGGCAGTGTCGTGATGAGTAAGTTCTCAGAAATCGATGCCCCACCCACAGTTCCTCAGGCAGCTAAGCAAGATATGCTGTGTAATGAGGGTGTGACGAGGAAAGGGAGACAGAGGACGTAGGGAACAGGACACTCACAGGACACAGAGAGAAAACCTGCAGGAAATAGTGGGGGAAATGCAGGAAGACAGCTATGCCCGGGGCAGAAGGCAAACAGCCTAGAGCAGCTATTGCCAACTGGTGGTCTGTGAGCCACTGGTGGTGATCCATGAGGTCCGAAAGGTTGGTGACTGCTAGTTTAAGGAAAGCTTTGGAGCAGTGGTCACCAGCAGGTGGTCCGTGGACCTCTGGTGGTCCATGAGGTCTGAAAGGTTGGCGACTGCTGGCCTAGAGTGACAGCGGGTTTGGGAGAGAGGAATTCAAGAAGATGGAATTTGTTCACATCAATATAGTTCAGTGTCTAAGAAACAAACTAGGAAAGTGGCAGAGGATTTGGGGTTCAGTCAGTTCCTGAGAAGACTGAACAAGGAAATCAAAACCAGGCGATGATGAACTGCAGAGAGAACAAACCAATGTGCAGGAGAAACCACTGGCCAGTACACGACCCAGCCTTCCTCCCCATGGCAGATGGGGCAAAATGCAATACTAAACACCTGTGATAGTCATAAATGGGGGAGGGGAAGTGTAAAGACAGCTAAATTCCCATTTTCCATACTTGACAGTCAACAACTAATGCTTACCATTAGGAAAAAATTAAGAAGTAACATTAGCAATATGGAGGCAAGTAACAGAAGAACCAGGTCAAAAACACCATTAAAAAGGTACAAAAATAAGCCCGAGTGTTGACATTTATAGCGGATATGAAAAAGAATTTGAATGCCCTCTGCACCCACACACATATCTGTAAGTATATAAAGAACGCCTACAAATAACTTCAAATGACATGTCCGGATACAGAAATACCAAAGAATGCAAATAGGCTCTTCACAGAAGAGGCTGGAGCCTGCTGGACCCAAGACATGAGAAGGCAGTTAGGTAGTCAAGCAACAGGAATTAAAACCAGGAGGAGAGAATGCTTGGTGGCCATTATTGTGGCAGAAATTTACATTTCTACGCGCGCCAAGTGCTGGCCAGAGGGCAGAGCAGTGGGACTCTCCGTTGCACACCTCTCCTTCGCACAGAACAATCCTCACAAGCACAGGCGCCAGACCACTGCATGCAAGAGCCACGCACCATGGACCCTGAGAAGGCTAACAAATGGCGGTTTATTCACAGAATGGAAACCTGTACAGCAAAACGACCTAATTCTGTGTGTGTCATGATGCACGTTGAGCCCCAAAGACAGCGATGAATTTACAAAGCATGCAATGGAAGGCTGGATTCCGTGGGAAACCATTGTGTAAACGCTTTACAGTAGGCGATGCATTATATACTGTAAGCGAGCACACACACATTTGGTGAGAAGTGAATAGTAAGGGTAGGAAAGGCGCGTACTAACCTTAGAGCTATAGCGGCCTCTTGTTGGCCTGTACGAACGTTTTCCTCGGGTTTCAGTTAGTATGGTACCCTGAGAGGCGAGGACGGCCTGAATGCCGTCCAGGGGAATTAACCTTTCTGAAATGTATTCTTGCTTCTAGGAATATGATAAAACTTTCCCCTCGTTCAGCCTTTTCTTCTTTGCTCCTGATTAGTAACTTTGGAATGGATTTCCACTCCTGCTTTGTGTGTCCATCCTGCATTGAGAAGGGTTTGTGGCTGGGGAGAGTTGTTCTCCAAGAGCCTGTTGAAAACAATGACTCCAGTGCCCTGGGGGAGGCAGGCTTGTAGTCTCAGCATGTGGGTCATTCTCTCCGCATCTCTCTTCTGTTTCCCTACATGTTCTCTCTACCCCAGGCACACAGTAGGTACTCCATATCATTTAAAAAGTGGATAATTTCAGAAGTAGTAATGGATGGAGCAAGCCGGCCCATGGGACACCACTGTCGTGAAGGTGTACCCGGTGAGGAGGCGCGGCAGTGTGGTGCCTCGATCTGCTTTCTGGACTGTGCAGCATGGACTTCCCTCTGTTGCAGGAAGATGCTGAAACTCTGTGGGGAGACGGAGGACAAGCTGGCACAGGAGCTGATTCATTTTGAATTGCAAGTAGAGAGAGACGTGATCGAGCCCCTGTTTCTGCTGGCGGAGGTGAGGAGGAGCTGTGGCCAGGCCTGAGCGAGGAGGGCGGGGCAGAGGGTGGGCCCTGCCGCCTTTCCCCTGCACTCCTCTTGTTTCCGTCCCTCACCTGCTCTGTGATGCTACTTTCCATGGAGTGGCCACCAGCCACGCCCATGGTCAGGATTGCCCCTCCGTGTTGGCTGCGCCTTCTCCCACCCACTTTCCTCTCCGTTGGCATTCCAGGGGGAGGGGGCAAGCTGGCAGCATTACCCACTTTCCCACCAGGGTCCCCACTGCCCTCATGACCCTGCCCTCCACCCGCCTCAGGTCTGCAGTGAAATGAATGGATCCAGCAGCCTCCTCAGGAGCCTGAATCCCTGGCAGAGACCCTATAAGGCAGCGATTCTCAACCTGTGGGGTCGCGGCCCCTTTGGTTGCTTTCACAGGGGTCTCCTAAGATCATCCTGCATATCAGATATTTACATTACGATTCGTAACAATAGTAACATGACAGTTAGGAAATAGCAACGAAAATAATTTTATGGTTGAGTCACAGCATGAGGAACTGTATTTAAAGGGCCAGAAGGTTGAGAACCACTGCTAAGGCCTCCTGCAATTTCTTATGTTGGTCTCTTCTCTTGGACGGCAAAGGACACTGAATCAAACTGCTTTATTAACAAGAAACCTTAATGTCTGTGTGATGGTTTTGCTTGCTTTCAACAAGTAAGAAAGGAAATGGTTGGGACTTCCTTTGCCCGGAACCCTGGTGCTCCTCCCAGTTGCCTTTTGTTGGTCAAAGACCAGCTGGTGCTGGCGCTGGCGCTAGGACCACCAGCAACAATGGGAGGAGGGTCCCATATCCATGCAACTCCTCACCCTCACACCTCCACATCCGCACAGCTTCACACCCGCACACCCTTACACCCGCACACCCTCACACCCGCCTGGCTCCGCACCCACACAGGGTGGTGGCCCCTACCTCCTGTGGCTTTTGAGCTCTGGGAATGTGTGCAAAGTGACTGAGGAACTCAGATTTTAATTTTGTGTGACTTTCGTTGATTTGGAAATAAAATGGCGTCGCCTCTTGTGGCCGGAGGCTACCTTATTGGACAGCACTGCCCTGACCATGTCGGGTTTCCTCTCTGGACCACCCCCAGCACCTCTCCCTCCCCTGCTGCTGTCTCTGGGACAGACTGCCTGGGGGACAGATTGCCAAGTGCCTGAAAGTATCCCGGGAAGAAACGCGAGCTGCGGGCTCTGACATGGAGCACTCCAGTCTTCTCAGATGCCATCCTGCTCCAGGTCACCCCCAGCCTGTCCAGGCCCTCGTTCCTCACAGGGTGGCCCGACATTGCAGCCAACCTGGAGCAGTTCCCAGGGCAGCTGTGTGGGGCCGAGGCTGCTTGTGTGACCACGACGCCTGTGTGGCTCCCAGCGTTGCCCCCAAGCTCTGTGACGATGTGGGGTTCCCCGGACACCTCCTCCTTCCTATTGGAAGTCCTTACACTCGGCCCACTGCTCGCCCCGCCCGCAGCATGGACAGACAGCACCTCACAGAACACTGGATCTTCCTCACATTCTCCCTCCTCTGCCAGCCATAGCCTGAGATGACTTTGGTTCAATTATGGCCAGTTTTTCTTCTAAATTCTCACATCCTGCCCCAATTTTGCTGGGCCTGGAACCAAAATCCCTCCCTGGAATGTTCAGTTAAGCCATTTTTAGAAATAAAAATATGAAAAGAGCATCCGCACAGCAGCCACTGTGGAGGAACGCCTCGTAGCCCAGGAAAGCCATGGGGATGCTGATTTCTTAGTCACTTTGGGAAAAATCCTCTGTCTATAGAAACATACCCTCAGTGCATTCCCCACAGCATCTCGGGTCTCCTGAGCCGCTCCTTCATTCTTCTGCTGTCCGTGGAGTTAGGTCTGCGTGCCAGACGGTCCTCGTGCAAGTAGAGAGGAAGGTGACGGAGGCCCATTTGATATCAGGGTAGCAGCAGGAATGAGGCCATGCCTCAGAGGGCAGAGGGCGCAGCTCCAGGTGCTCTGGGCCGCTGCAGGCGCCCAGCGAAGAGCAGAGTTAGGTCAGGAAAAGGATTGGGGAATTTGACCTAAAAAGAAGGCTTGGGAGACCTCTAGCAAACTTGTGTGTCTGCCAGTCACTCCTGAAGAACTGATTCCGAGCTTCCGTTTGACTGTGTTTCATCTCCTTTAACCACAGGTGGAAATCCCAAATATTCAAAAACAGAGGAAACATTTAGCAAAGTTGGTGCTGGACATGGACTCCTCACGAACAAGGTACAGGAGGGCCACTTGGCTTTCATGTTTGCTGCTTCGAAGGAGCACTGATCACCTTTGGGTTGTGGGCAGGAGGGTGTGTGACGGGCTGCATGCCGACACCCCTGTGCGGCAGGCGCTGGAGGTGAGAGCAGTGACGGAGCCACGGGCCCCACTCACAGAGGCTGTGGCCCAGTCAGGGAGAGAGAGCTGGACAGGCGGGCAGCCACACCAGACGATCTCAGGCAGCCGTGAGTCACATGAAGAAATGACGGGGGATGCTGGGAGGGATGCTGGGGAAGGAGGCGGCGGCACCAGGTACGGTAACGCAAAGAGAGCTTTCTGAGATGACACATGATCTTGGACGTAACTGATGAGAAGGAGGCAGTTGTGCAAAGTTCTGATGCAACACTGTCCACCCCATGGGAGCAGCCAGCGCCAGGCCCTCGGGTAGGAATTAGATGGAGGTACGCAGGGTGCAGGGTGCAGGCCAGCATGGCTGGGGTTGCAGGAAAAGGGAGAGTAGTGGCATGGATGATGGTTGTGTCTGTAATGAGGGGAGAATTTCAGGTTCTGGAGACCAATTCACCTTTTCCTGAAGCTGTTGGTGTAGATATCTCCATCCTGTAGCCATTCTCTTAACACCATGGCCATTATGAGTCAAGTTCCAGGGTGCCACTCCCTCCCAGAATCCACCAGAAAAGTCCTGGGGTAGCAGGGGTGCTGCAGGCTTTACAGTGGCGTCGACTGTGGCCGCCACAGGCCGTGGTTGTGTGTCATTTTATGTTTCACAACGGTATGCACGTGTTCATGTAGTCTGCACGTCGAAAGAATGCAGGTCATGAAGACTAATTAATATGGAATTAACTATCTATGTTAGGTGTGTGGCAGGTCAGTTTTGCTAATCTCCGCATCTTTTAATTTTCTTGAGAAAAAGAAACAAAAACTTGGGCTGAGAGATGTAGGATGGAGTCACAAACCAGGCGCCAGAAATGAAGTACCAAGATCAAGGCCACCTTCTTTCTAGACCTATGACCTTGGTCGAGTCACTTAAACGCCCTGAGTAGCCTGCACACCTGCAGACAGGTGGTAACAACATTTGTGGGTTCACTTGGGGAGGTCGTTTTGAGATCAGAGGACTTTATAAAAGTGCTTCATGAAAGGAAGCTGCTACGGTCGTCAGGTGGGACATGGGAATTCAGCATCTGGACCAGTGGAAAGTATAGGCAAGTCCCCAGAGCAGAATCACAAAAGTTTCTCTAATGTTTCCCAGACTTCTGTCCACCTGCATGATTTTTGCCATCTGTGCTTACATGTCTTAAAAATTGATCCACTTTTTCCAAATGCATCTTTTGAACAAAGGAATCTTACAGCACGGGGGTGGGTTGAAAAGCAGGGCCCTTTGCTGCAAATGCCTGGTAAACAAAAGTGAACGGGATGAAAGCAACGCCGGTGTTGTCACATTTCAGATCCCGCTGCCTCTGGGAGGCTGTGACCCAGAAGCTGTCTCCTTTGTTATGAGGGACGGGGAGGAGTGGGAAAGTTGCTACAGTTATTCTGACCCAGATCTGAGGTCTCTCCCTAGTACGAGTGGAGGAGTCAGAGAAGCCTGCGTGCGCAGAATTGATTTGGTGTGACTCACCGCGGCGTCCTGTGCCACCTAAGATTACCTCCCATCTCCCCTGTCCCATAATTTTATATGGGACAGTGCTCCAGTCCCATGCTTTGAAGAGATGCTGGCTGTCCCCTGTCGGGGGAATCGTGGCCACCGTGCTTCCAGGAGGACCAGGAAGTTAGCCCGGATGTCTGGGCTTTGCCAGGATAAGGAAAACCCAAGTTCTAGCACAGAGCTCTGGTCGGAGGGCTTGTGTCCAGCAGCAGAGCCTCTCATTGCCACCGCCTCCTCCCTCCTCTGTCCTGTCCTCTGAGGCAGGGTGTCTCCTGGGTGACAGCCACGGTCAGTTTAGTCCGTGTGCTGTGCTGAGTGGTAGATTCTGGGACCTTAGAGAAAAGTCACTGGGGACTCAGATCCAAGATGTAACAACATTTTTATAGTGTCAGTTCATCCCCTTGGTAAGGAAATCTCTACCGTCCCTCTCCAAGTTTCTGTGTTTATAAACTTCGGTTCTGACCTACAATTATTTTTGTTTCAGACCCCAAAAGTCCTTTCAGATGATGCTCATAGAAGCCCGTGTCCCGGTCCTATTGGTGATTCTTCACAGCCCGCTTGTGTGGCTGTGAGTTTGGGGGTTGCAGTTTTCTCTAGAGGGAGGTTTCTGGCTGTACGGCCCCTCAAAAGCCAAGTTACCTTCCCTCCGGGTCTCTGCTTCAGTGCCCACGGTGGGAGATGCAACCTGAGGCCTCGGTTGTCAGTTTAGGTTCCAGGCTCCAGAGTGAGAGGGGCTCTCCTAGCAAAGTGACCTCTCTCTTCCCACTTTCATCTCGAGCCTGAGTTCATGTGTCCTGTAGGACCTTGCTTTTGAAAGCCACATGGAGAGGCCAGCTCGCCCACCTTCCTGCCCTTCCACCTACCCCAGCCCTGAGGCAACACAGGACTGCATCCTGAGTGCAGCAGTGAGCGTGAAACCAGCGCCATGCTGTTGAATAGCGGGCTCCCCGCCACTGCTCTGGGGTAATTGGGTTCTCACTGCCCCACCTCCACCCTCACCACTTCCTGGTTTAGCCATTTGGCATGTGGTCAGTTCTATTTCTTTCGACATCCTCCTCTGGTTGCCAGGTCTTTCTTTCGTCCTGTGTGTCATGGATTACAGCATCCTGACGGAACAGAGCATCCAGGTGCAGATGCTGCCTTTTACAACAGGTGGGATCTTTCTGACTGTGAGCAGTGTGTCCTCATCAGTAGTCCTGCGACGGGATCTTTGAAATCTGCCATGACTCTGGTAGATACTGCCAAATCCAACACAGTTATCCGTGTTGAATTAGGTCTGCATCCAGTGCGTGTATTTGTCACTGTTCAAGTCAATCTGCTTCTCTGGATCATCAGCCAGTTATATAAACCTTCACATCCTCAGGTAGCACTGAAACTTAGAAGGTGATGGCAGATGGGAAGGATGGAGGTTAACTCAAGCAAGCTTTGCTGAATTAAAAATGTGGATTGGCCCTGGCTGGTGTGGCTCATTTGATAGGAGCATGTCCTGTACAGCGAAAGGTTGCAGGTTCGATTCCCAGTCAGGGCACAAACCTAGGTTGTGGGTTTGATTCCCAGAGGCCCAGTCGGGACACATATGGGAGGTAAGCGATCAATGTTTCTCTCTCTCTCTCTCTCTCTCTCTCTCTCTTCTCTCTTCTCTCTCTCTCTTCCCCCCCTTGGGTGAGGATGTTTTAAAATGTGAGTTGAAATGGAATAACTGTGAATGATACACAAACCTTTTCTGCTGTAGTTTGGCTTGGCAGTGATTAAAGAAGGAGCCCCGATTTTCCCCAAAGTCTGCCTCGCTTTTTGAGGGACATGTATCTCAAGGGGAATCCTCCTGGGTGCAGGACACTTTATGTTTCTGCTAAATAGCTGCCTCTTGGAATGAATTGTGTCCTTTCTCTCTAAAAAATTCCTATGTTGAACCCTAAGTGCCAATGGGACTATATTTGGGGACAGGGCCATCAGGAAATAATTAAGATTAAATCAGGGCATAAGGAGATGGCACTAATCCCTGAGGCTGAGGGCCTTGTAAGAAAAGGAAGAGCTCTAGCCTGTTCGGCTCAGTGGATAGAGCATTAGCCTGCGGACTGAAGTGTCGTGGGTTCGATTCTGGTCAAGGGCACGTATCTCGGTCGCAGGCTCTATCCCCAGCCCTAGTCGAGGAGGCAGAGGCAACCAATTGATGTGTTTCTCTCTCTCTCTCCCTCCTCCCCTTCCACTTTCTCTAAAAGTCAATGGAAAAGATATCCTTGGGTGACAAAAGAAATAGAAAAAGCAAGGGAGGGCCCTGGCCAGTTTGGCTCGGTGGAGAGAGCTCGGCCTGCAGACTCAAGGGTCCCAGGTTCGATTCCAGTCAAGGGCATGTACCTTGGTTGCGGGCACATCCCCAGTGGGGAGTGTGCAGGAGGCAGCTGATCGATGTTTCTCTCTCACTGATGTTTCTAACTCTCTATCCTTCTCCCTTCCTCTCTGTAAAAAATCAATAAAATATATTATTTTTTTTAAAAGGAGGGAGAGAAAAGAGACAGAGAGACAGAGACCTCTCTTCCTCTCTCTGCACGCGCTCACACAAAAGCCCTGTGGAGACAGGGTCGGAGGCAGACTCCTGCCGCCAGGAAGAGAGCCTTCGCTGGCACCCAGGCCCTGCTGGGACCTGGCCTTGGACTTTTAGCCTCCGGAACTGTGGGAGAAGCCCCAGTTCATGGTATTTTTTATGACAGCCCGAGCAGATTGAGCAAGTGAACTAATGAAGTGAAACAGGAGACTTGGGGAGACTCGCGGCAGCTCAGGGAATGAAGGGGGTGGCTGGAGTGGGCCTCGGCCGGGCGGTGTCTGTGCCCCGGCACTGCAGCAGCATCCCTGCCCTCGCAGCAGCTCCTCGTCCCCACCTGTGCTCCCCACAGGCAGGCATCTCTTTCTAGTCCATTGTCCTCGTGTCCCTGGGTGTCCCTCGGGCTCAGGTTCCTACGGGAGAACATACCCTTCCCGTCTGGGTGTTGGGTACTCACTGCTCCCTGGCCTGACAGTCGGCCAAGGACGGACATGGCATTGCCTGCGTCCCGCTCCCTCCCCTAGGCCACTTGCTGGAGTGTGCACACTGGCAGCGCCCGGCTCGCGCCTGAGAGCGGTGGATGTGCCGGAGGACGGCGTCTGGAGAGATGAGACAGTCAGCGTCCCGCTAAGGAAGCTTTTCCATTTGCTTCCCAAAGCCCCCCTTCTGGCCTCTCATTACCCTGAGCTTCTCTTGCATGAGCCCCTTCTCCCTTCTCCTGGTCCTTGAAACGGCGTCCCCTACTTCTGGCTGTTTTCTCTCCTCTGGCCTCCCAAAGGCTTGTCTGTCTTCCTCCTCCGGTGGCACAGCAATGGCCGCCTTCCAGGGCAGGGTGCCTCCCTAGCCACTGCTTGGTGGGGAGAAGGGAGGTTCTGCTCTCACGTGGTGAAGCCCCAGCCCTCTGTGGACAGGAATCCCTGTTTCCTCTCCCAACAGCAGGACAGGCCTTGCGTTTACTTGTAGAGCAGCTGACCCTTGAGATTCACGATCGATGTCACTTTTCCTGGCAGGTTACCACCTACAAACTTTTTGCAGGCTCCCCTGGGTATTTTCTTCTCTGTCCACAAGGGGACCCTGTTGGGCATTTTCTAATACCTTGTAATAGTTATACCATCAAAACAGTTACTTGTGTACTGCACATAAAGTTCCCTGTGAAGGGAGGGGAAACTGCCAGGATATTGACTATAGGACAGAATTTGGGGGGAGTGAAGGGGAATAAGGAAGAAAAGAAAAAGATAACGGGAAAATGTCTTCATTGTAATATATGTATATTAGATATAATTTGGGTTTTTTTTTTAACAATCCGTCCAAATCTGTAAAACCATAAAAATGAGTTTAATATTTGTGGCCACTTTACCTCTTTCCTCCAGGTAGCATGCATGCGTCATGCGGCGGGTGGGGCTTGATCACTCCATCTGCCATGGAGGCACATTGACCTGAGATTTAAGTCGTAGTCATGGCTGCTCATATTTTATTTGACAAAAATATAAAAGCCACCACAACACTTTAATACTTTCTATAAAATGATTTGCCCAGCCCTAGCCAGTTTGGCTCAGTGGCTAGAGCGTCAGCTTGCAGACCAAAGGGTCCCAGGTTTGATTCCGCTCAAGGGCACATACCTTGCTTGCAGACTCTTCCCCCGCCCAGGCCCTGGTGCAGGAAGCAACCAATCGACCTATTTCTTTCACATCGTTGTTTCTCTGTCCCCCTCTCTTCCACTCTTCCTAAAAATCAATGGAAAGTATCCTTGAGTAAGGATTCACAAAAAAATAAAATAAAATAAAATGATTTGCCCGGCCAGTGTGACTTGCTGCTTAAACATCAACCCATGTACCACATGGTTACTGGTTCAATTCCCGGTCAGGACATATGCCTGGCTTATGGGTTCGACACCCAGTAGGGGGCGTGCAGGAGGCAGCCAATCAATGTTTCTCTCTCCCTTTTCCTTCTCTCCCTCTAAAAGTCAATAAAAACATTATTTTTAAAGAGTAAAATGATAAACCTGGGAGGTGTTAATTAAATATAACATGTTTGTAGGGCAAACCGTTACAAGAAAGAATTGCCCAGGAATCTTTACTAGTCCTTACCTGTTACCTTGGATTTGTAAACGTCTGTGAGGAGAGAGTTTCTTTCCTAATGTGCCCTGAAGTCTTCCCTTGCATGCGGAAGCTCTCCCGGGACAGGTGTGTGTGTGTCCTTAGCGTTTCTCACCAGCTTGATGACCCAAAGCCTTTTAAAGTAATCTTCCCCGTGAGTGCGATTTCTAAGTGACAAATCACCCTTTATTTTGCTACGTTTTGCTAATAGTTGCTAATAGCAAAGATAACTTCGTTTCCCTTTCCTGTATGGTGGTCTTGCATTCTTCTCTTTGTCCTGCGTGTAACCAATGAGAACGGGGAACATGGGGAACATCATGTAGAGAAAACCCCTAGTGATCAGACTCGGCTCCGAGTCAGGCTGACGCCTTTCTTCTGCGCCTGAGTCGGTGAGCTCTGTGGCTTCGTCTGTACGCTGTTGGCCAGCACAGTGCGCAAAGGAAGCTGCTTCGTCGGTTGCCACATTGCATCAGGGGCCTTTACCTGACAGTTTCCAGCTTCTCTAATCAATACCTGGGCTTCCTCAGCCGGTGGAGAGCAGCTGCCTCTAGACCGGGGGTCGCCAGCCAGGGATCTGCAGACCACTGGTGGCCATGAGGTCCGAAAGCTTGGTGACCGCTGCTCTAGACAGCGCCACACCTCTTGCCCCCTCCCCGGGCCCCGTCTCCACTGTGGTCCTCCCAGCTTCCCGAGACTGAGGCCCTTCCCATCCCGATTACACTTTTGTTTCTCTTAGAACGGAGAAGTCGTTATGCATCTCGTGTCCCTGTCACAAGTAGAAAATGAAGGGTCGAGTAGACTGCTTTGTAAGATAATGACCCACTTGACTAATTTTTCTTACTCTCTGAGCCTCTGAGCGTATAGACTCAACAGAGGAGGAGCCCACTGTGTTCCCCACTGTGGCCACCGCCGTCCAGTATAATTGCAGCCGCCTTCAGGGCCTGCTTTTGCTAATTCCCTGGCAGTGACATAGCAACCAGAAGTGTTTGTGCTTCCCCGCAGGAGTTTCCTCAGACGGCCAGTGTCCTCTGCACAAAGATAAGTGCTTGGGAAAGTATAAGTGAGGGATCTGCTTGTTGCCAGGAACCTTGTGCGTGCCTACCCGTGGTGTGGAACAGATGGAGGGCCGCCCGGCGCTGGCAGAGCCTCACTCCAAACACAGGCTCTGCGGCGGCGAAGGGCGGGCTGCTCGCTACAGGGAGCGGGAAGCAAGTGCGCAGAAGCCTGGCTCCCAATAGTGTGCAGATAGGTTCCAGATGAGATAGGGCAAAAGCACAAGACACCGAGGGCTAGGGGTGCCCCGATTTGTTGGGCATGGGAGGAGTGGGGCGAAAGAGCGGGTGAGGGGGGTATGATTCGTACCCTCTCACCTGGCCTACGTGATTAGGTAAGTGGGTATTTCCAAACTTGAATGCCCACAGGATAGGCTGGGGATGTGCTTCCGAGAATGCCATGATGACGTCATTTGGCCTGAGTGTCAGAGACAGCAGGGACGATGGTAGCTCACTGGGCATGCTTGCCCTGTCGGGGGGGCAGCTGCCCCTCCTCCTGGCATTCCCTGAATGGGGTTTGCAACCAGCTGTTTTCTCATCCTTCCCAGTGTCCCCAGGGCTACCTGTCTCACACCTCTCCTCTTTCTCTCCTGTTTTCCATCAGGTGGCAGCAGACTTCCAAGTCTTCAGGGTTGTCCAGCAGCTTGCAGCCTGCGGGTGCCAAAGCTGATGCCCTCAGGGAAGAAATGGAGGAGGCTGCCAACAGAGTGGAGATTTGCAGGGTACCCCCTCTTTGTTCCTCTCTCCTGGGACAGACGAGGGAGCCCTCAGGGAGTCCTTTTTGTTCACGGGAGGGAGTGCTGTTAAAACCCTAAGGGTGAGCCTCAGCTTGGAGTAACTGACCCCAGCTTCCCAGCCGGCTGCTAAGAGCCGGGCGTGAATCCTGAGAGCTGGGGCTCTGAGGGTGACATGACAGGCGGGCAGCAGGGTGAGCATTGGTGTTCCTGCCTGGTAGGCAAAGAGAAAATGACTGTGGTGTCTGCTTGAAGCTTTTGTGAGTCGTGCGTCCCAATTCATAGTTTCTAGGCTGCACAGCACAGTTGATCATTTCCAGGGGTGGGGAACGCCCAACCCAAGGGCCTGTAAAATCATTTGGTCTGGCTCTGCCAAGGCAGTAGGGGGGAATTAATGAAATGTTTGACCAGATATCGTAGGCTAAGTTGATAATTTTGTATGGCCCACGAATGATGTTAGAAATATCCAAATATACAGATCTGTTAGAATAATTATTTATTGACTTACTTATTTTTAAATATATTTTTATTGATTTCAGAGAGGAAAGGGAAGGGATAGAGAGATAGAAACATCAGTGAAAAGAGAGAATCATTGATTGGCTGGCCTCCTGCACGCTCTCTGCTGGGAATCAAGTCTGCAGCCTGGGCATGTGTCCTGACCAGGAATCGAACCATGACCTCCTGGTTCAGAGGGTTGACGCTCAACCACTGAGCCATGCTGGTTGGGCCCCACCCCTGGTTTAGACAACACATGAGCCTTAGCTCATTATTGGTAAATTACCTCGTGAGCCTTTTAATATTTCCCAGTCACTTTCTCAGTCCCTTGCTGCTGGGAGACTCGTCCCTACGAAGCTAGGATGCTTGCCCAGGAGGTAGTCACGGAGTAGAAAAGTTCCCAGCTGAGAGGAAGCACACCTCTGCATTCAGGGTGGGAGAGACCTTCATCACATGCGGTCACATGTGTCCGGCCCTTCCCCCACAGGTATTTCATAGGACTGACAGCAGTGCATCGTGCAGTGCCATTAGCAGTGCCATTCTCTATGCATGGACATCTGCAAATGTACAGATGTGTTAGTTTGGGGATAAAGCTCATGCTTCTGGAACTATGCTGAGCACCTGCTATCTTCATCACAGTTTTAAGGGAAAGTAGCCACTCTGCATGCAGATGCCCCTGTTCTGTGCAGCTCTGTCTAGTCTGTTAGCTTGTCCACCAGCTTCTCCTTTATGATCACCCCGTGCAGTTGACTTTGACCTTGCCTTCCGGTGACACTCAGAGTCAGGTGGAACTTCTCTCTGGAATTAGAAACATTGAAAAATGTTTAAAGAATTAATGATCTCGCCCAGCCTGTGTGGCTCAGTGATTGAGAGTCAACCTATGAACCAGGAGGTCATAGTTCAATTCCGGTCAGGGCACATGCCCGGGTTGCAGGCTCAATCCCTGGTAGGGGATGGAAAATGCAGCCGATCAACGACTCTCTCTCATCATTGATGTTTCTATCTCTCTCCCTCTCCCTTCTTCTCTGAAATCAATAAAAGTATATTTAAAAAAAAAAGAATTACTGATCTCTCAGCCTGCAGTACTGTACCACCAAGTAAAGTAAGTCCAGTACTTCAGGGGTTATGGCAGACGTAGTGATATGCATTCACCACTGTGGTGTCACACAGAACAGGTTCACTTCCCTTCAGATCCTCTGTGCCCGATCACCCCCACCCTCTCCCCAACCCTGCAAGCACTGGTCTGCCGACTGTCTCCACTGGTTTGCGTTTTCCAGAATGTCGTGTAGCTGAATTGTGGTCAGGGGCCTCCTCAGGCTGGCTTCTTCGACTTCCTGTCTCTCCACTTAATGTCTCCGTGTCTTTTCATGGTTTAATAGCGCATTGCTGTTTAGTGCTGAATATTATTCCATTTTCTGTATGCACCACAGTGTATTTATCTTCTTATCTGCTAAAGGAGAGCTTGGTTGCCTACAGGTTTTGGCAATGACAAGTAAAGCTGCTGTGAACATCTGTGTGCAGGTATTTGTACATTTGCAGTTCATTTGGGGTAAAAACCAAGAAGCCTAAACTCTGGATCTTGTGGTGAGAGTGTCTTTCATTTTGTAAGAAACTTCCAAACTGAGTCCCAAAGTGGTCCTACCATATCGTAGTCCAATAACAAATGAGAGTTGCTTTGCTCCGCATCCTTGACAACAGGTGGTGTTGTGGGTGATGTGCAGTTCAGCGATTGTAATAGTGACATCTCATTGTTACTTTAATTTGCAGGTAAAGTCCCAATATCACTTTGGGATTTTCCCTGCCTGCTTTCCCTATGGACTTCTAATTTCATTTCATTGTGGTCAGAGAGCAGGTATTATATGCTTCCTTTTTTCAAAACTTGGTAAGGAGTATTTTATAGCCCAGAATGTGGTCTCCTTTGGTAAATGTTCCCTGTGAGCTTGAATATGTATGCTGCTGCTGTTGGATGGAGTAGTCTATAGATATCAATTATGCCTGCTTGATTGATTATGCTGTTACGTTCAGCCATGTCCACACTGATTTCATGCCATCTGGTGTGTCTGTTTCTTATCGAAGGGTGATAAGGTGTCCAACTATAAGAATGGACTCATATTTCCTCTTGCAGTTGTATCATTTTTTCATTACGTAGTTTGATGCTCTGTTGTTAGGTACATCGTTAAGGATTGTTATGTTTTCTTGTAGAATCAGCCCTTTATCATTATGTATTATTCCTTTTTATCCTGATACTTTCCTTGCTCTGAATTCTGCTCTTTGGGAAATGACCATAGCTAAGCCCACTTCTTCTGATTAGTGTAACTTTCTTTATCCCTTTACTTTTAATTTAAATATTGATACCTAATATATAGATGGTGATATGTGTCTTTATGTTTAACCTGAGCTTCTTATAGACAACATGCTTGGTCTCTTTTTAATCTATTGTGACCATTTCTGTCTTTCCATTGGTGTATTTATTCAGTCCATTGATATGGAGGAGATCATCAATATAGTTGGATTAATATCTATCATATTTGTTACTTTTCTGGTGTTGCCTTTGCACTTTGCTACTATTTTTGTCCTCTGCCTTTTTTCTGCCTTTTTTTTAAATTGAGCATTTTTTTTTTTTATGGTTTCGTCTTTTTCTCCTTTCTTAGCATATCAATTACATTTCTTTTTCTTTTCTTACCTTTTTAGTGGTTGCCCTGGCGTTGGTAATATACATTTACAACTAATCCAAGTCCACTTTTGAGTTATACTTTTCTGCCTCACATGTAATGCAGGTACCTTTTAGTAACAAACTCTTTCCATCCATTTTCCTTATACGTAAACATAAATAGCATAGATGTGTATGTATGTATAAACATACAACAATGTATGTATGTATGTATGTATAAACATACATACATACATACATACATACATTGTTGCTATTATTTTGAACAAACATATCTGTTAGATCAATTAAGAATAAGTTTACTTTATCTTTACATATTCCTTCTCTGATTCTCTTCCTTTCTTTATGTAGAGCTATGTTTCTGACCAATATAATTTTTCTTCCACTGAAGAAATCTTTTAACATTTCTTGCAAGGCAGGTCTACTGGCTACAAAGTCTCTCAATTTTCATTTGTCTGAGAAAGTCTGTAGTTCTTTACTTTTGAAGACTAATTTGACAGGGTGCAAAATTCAAGGTTGGTGGGGATTCTTGTGTGTGTGTTTTGTATCGTAACACTTTAAGTATTCCACTTCTCTCTCTTCTTGCTTATATGGTTTCTGAAGAGAAGTCAGATGTAATTCTTATGTTTGTCCCTCTGTGGATAATATGTTTCTCCTCTGTGGTTCTTTCAAAAATATTTTTAATGTGTTTTTTCTGAATATGATTTGCCTATATGCACCTTTTTTTTGCAGGGGAGAGGGAACAGGCATTTATCCTGTTTGGTGTTCTCTGAGCTTCCTGGACCTGTGGTTTAGTATCTGACATCCACTTGGGGAAATTCTCACTCGTTGTTTCTTCAAATGTTGCTTCTATCCTTTCTTTCTTCTCTTCCTTCTAATATTTCAACCAAGCATATGTTACACACTCGGAAATTGCCCCATAGTTCTCAGGTATTCTATTCCCTTTGTCCCTGTCTTCTTTCTCTGCTTTTCAGTTTTGTTGTCATATCCTCTAGCTCTGAGATCCTATCCTCAGTCATGTCTAATTTGCAGACAAGCCCTTCAAAAGCTTGGTTTACTTATGCGACAACATTTCTTTTCTTTTTTAATGTATGGTATCCATCCATATGTTCTTGCATGTTGTCGACTTCTTCCATTAAAATCCTTAGCATATTAATCATAGTTTAAAGACATGTTCCTAGCCTGATAATGCCGACATTTTTCCCATATCCAACCCAGGCTGTGATGCTTGTTTCATTTCTTCAATCTGCGTTTTTGCAGTTTAGTATGAAAAAGATAGGTGTAACAGAGTGGGTAATGGGAACTTTGGTAACGGGGCCTTGAGTGATGGGGTGGGGAGGGTGAGGGGAGAGGAGGGCTCTGCCGTCCTAGGAGTAGGACTGTCTCTGAGGGAGGCCTGTGCTCCGGGCTGTGAACTTCACCAGTGCTTCTTGGTTGTTGTTGTTGTTTCAGACTCTGGTTTGTTAGACTTTGTTTTAGTTTTAGGTGGGACAGGCTTGCTAGGGATTGGGTATTTCTAGTTCTATCAGTTCTGATAGAACTGAGTATTTCCCTTCCCCCAGGTCAGGAAGGCTCTAATAAACCCCTTGTAGGGCCCTAGCTGGTTTCTCGGTGGGTTTGGCTCAGTGGATAGAGTATTGGCCCTCGGACTGAAGGGTCATGGGTTCACTTCTGGTATGTACTTCAGTTGCAGGGGTCAACCCATCAATGTGTCTCTCTCACATCGATGTTTTTCTCCCCTCCCTTCCACTCTTTCTAAAAAATTCAATGAAAAAAAGATCGTCAGGTGAGGATTCACAAAAAATAAAAAACCTAGGTTAGGGCTCTGATGAAAGACTTTCTCCTGGGGGTAGGCCTTGCTAAGAGGAATAGAATGCTCAAGTGCTCAAAGCCATTCCTTTCCCCTCCCCCTTGTTGAAAGCCGGAGAGGGTTTCTCTGATGTTCACTGTGAGGACTCTGTGTTGTAAGTCTTACCACAGTGACTGCGTGTCCCCAGAGTTTAACCATCAGACACGTGCACACAGGGCCTCAGCGATGGTCAGACCATTCTGGTTCCACTCAGGAGTGTGATTCCCTTACTTACCTGCTGTCTCCACTTTGGGGGCAGTGGTTTGCCATGTGACCTCACTTCTCTGATGGAGCAGAAAAGCTGTTGGTTGTTCAGTTTGTTCAGCATTTTACACGTTGCTGGTGGTGACTTCTGACCTTGCGAGCCAGACTGGAAACCAGAAGTCAGTTATAAAGATCAAGGTTATACTCTCTGCCAAAAAAATAAGTAAGAGAGAAGTATATAAATATTTTAGGGATTATGTTAACAACAGGAATATTCAGAATCCTACAATAATATCATGTATGTAGGATAATTATAAAAGAGGACTGAGCAAATCAAAGTCTATAAAACTGAGAGATGTTCCTAGATGAGAAAAGTCAATGTTATCAAAATTTTAATTCCCCCAGAACTGTGTAAGTTGATATAATTCTAATAAATGCTTCAAAGGGTAATAAAGACTTTTAAAGTTAATGTGGGAGATTTATTAGAGCTTTGAATTTCTGTCTCTTACAGTGTATTGTGAAGTCACATAATAAAAATTTAGGTACTATTTTTAAAAACAACAAGGGTAGGTGGGGGAGAGACATTCCAGTCAGAAGAAAATCCAAGAGAGTGAGAAGTTTTATCTGTGACATTTCAAATCCATGGGGACAGTCTGTTCTGTTTGTGAACAGTGTTGAGACCTTCGGTTAGCTCTTTAAAAAATTCTGTATCTGATACAAGTACCAAAGTAAGTTCCAAATACATTAAAGGTGTAAATGTTATATTCTCCACTGGACATATATATGAATATTTATACTGTTGGTTGAAGTGCCTTAAGCAAATTAGCAAAGGAGGAAATCATAAAGAGAAAAATGTAATAGACACTCCCACATGGAAGAGCCATTAAAAAAATACAGGACTGAAAAAGTTGCAAATAGTGTCAAAATACAAATGGAAAATTGGGAAAAATATTAACAGTATTTGATTAAGCCCTTGGTCTCATCCATGTAGAGAATTCTCACAAATCTTATAAATAAATAAAGTCTTCTACAGAAAAATGGGCACTGAATGTCAACAAGAAATTGACACAAATAGATGAAACATTTAGAAGAAAGTTAACCTTTTTAAAAAGAAAACTACAAATTAGGAACATATTATTTAAATTTTATCTATAAATTTGATTGTGTTTAAACAGAATTAAGCAATTGCTGTAAAAAAACAAATATTTATAGATTCTTATAGTTAAAATGTGTTTTTTTTCTGGTGGTTGACAGCATATATCAAAAGTCCTAGTGTCCCAACTCATCGTCATCTTTCTAATATTTTTGATTTTAACTATAAGGAATCATATAATCAAAATTAATTATAACTGCAGAATTTATCCTAAGAAATAATCAAGGGATGGATGCAAATCTGTAAAAACAAATACTTATTCAAATGTCATTATAATGGGAAAAACTAAAAACACAATATCCAACAATAGAAGCCTAGTCCATCCATTTATTAAGTATCATGTCTGTTATAAATCATGCCTGTCTAGGAGTAAATGAGCTACAAAGCATCCTGGCTCCTTTTTGGTAAGCCAAGTAATCATACAAACATGCGCCAATTAACATAAATAAATGCTGACTAAGCACATCACGGTTTATGGCCATTATCTCTGCTGTTGGGGTTACAGGTGGATGGCGTTAACTACTTGGTGTTTTTCCAAGTGTCGATTAACGCAAAAAATCAGCAGTCAAATGATTTTTCAACACGTTTAACTCTGGTGCTTATTGATGGAATTTTTTTTCTTTATAGAAAATTCACTGATGGGTTAGGTACATGGAAATTGTATTTGCAGTGTCACTCTCTGCTGTGTGGCTTATTTGGAGGCCACGTTGTTTACTTAATAAGGCTGTCGCCTGTCTCTGAGGGCACACGCGGGTGGTCTGACTTCTCTTAACTCCGCTAGTGAAAATGCAGTTGTCCTGGGCTTGGTCCTTCCTGGGGGTTCTTCCTCTGTCTGCAGAGCCGTGCATCACCCAGCCCTTGTTTTTCCCTGACTTGGTGTAGCGCCCTCATGCCTGCCAGGCTGGGGATGGGTATCTGCTGGACCTGCCAGAGTAGGGAAACTGATTCCCCACAAAACTGCTTTCTCCTGACCCTTTGGCAGACTGGGCAGCCCTATGGAGGCATTCGTTGTAGGGATGCTCTGGCGAAAAGGAGTTGAGGGGATTCTTAGGGCCCGTGCTGTTCCCCGGGAAAGCTTCCATTGCTGAGCCTCCGTTTCTTCATCTGTTCTCACAGCAAATGGTATTGAGTCCCTACTGACAGAAGCACTTTTGAGACTGAGGAGGACAGACAGATAAGATCCTTGAACTCTTGGTGGCTGATCCTCTGAATCTGGAAATTCCGCACGTACCTAAGAGATGAGCATTCCCTGTGGCATGGAGAATCCCATGTGACGTTGTGCCTGGCGCCTAGACTGTGCCCAGTGCATGATTACTCATTGGTTCCCTTTCTTCATGGTCTGAAACTGGCCCAGGGCAGCTTGGCCTCCTCTGTGCTCCAAGCTCAGAGACACACTTCCCCTCCAGCTCGGTGCCTTGGTCCTGTGTCTCGTGGACAAGCGCCTTCTGAGGACATGCCTGCAATGCTTGCCTGGTTAAGGACACAGGAGACAGGGAAAGGACACAGATGGCTCCACACATCCTAGCGGTCTCACTAGGAATGGGCTTAACTGGCAGGTGGGGGGCACGGGTGGTGGGTTGGGATAGGACAGGAGGTTCCGTGAAACAGGCTTTCCCCGCAGCGCAGAGCTGCCGGCTTTAACTCACTCAGTATCTGGGTCAGCTTCTTGTGCTGGTCTCACGTTCACCTCCAAGGGAATGTTCTAGACTCTTCTCTCCTCCACTTAGCATTTCTTCTCAGGATCTCCTACCTGAGGCAACCCAACAGGGATGAGCTTTAGAGATCATGTGACTTGCGCAACGGTGCTCAGAGACATGGTTAGTGACGAGTCTCCGTCCTGCTCAGGTGTGCTTGCTTGTCCCTCCTGTGATGTTTCTGCGGAACTGAAAATGGTTCTCTGAGGAGGACACATTGCAGGTCAGACACAGCGTTGGGCCATTGCCTCATTGCCTGGAGCATTGGATCACACAGGACAGTTAGCACTGGATTTGCATGTGCGGCCGGCTGAGTCCAGGTTCTGATACGTTCTGAATCAGCAATCCTTCCCCTGCCCACTTGTATTTTTTAAAATATATTTTATTGATTTTTTACAGAGAGGAAGGGAGAGGGATATAGAGTCAGAAACATCGATGAGAGAGAAACATCGATCAGCTGCCTCCTGCACAACTCCCACTGGGGATGTGCCCACAACCAAGGTACATGCCCCTGACTGGAATCGAACCTGGGACCTTTCAGTCCACAGGCCAACGCTCTATCCACTGAGCCAAGCCGGTCAGGGCGCTGCCCACCTGTCTTATCCAACTTTCTCCCAATTGGTATACTGCTGTCTCTCTCTCATATGCTGCTTATCAACCAATCAGTATTGAGAATGAAGGACAGCAAAGCAGTAAAATAATGGGAGGTGAAATGAGAGACGGAAGAGAGGACAGCACAGTTTGTACTCGGCGGCTGCTTCCCAGAGGTGGTGTAAGCTCCAGAGGAGTGAGAGTAACTTGCACATCACCCCCACACCAGCTTTCCTGACTCCTGACAAGGACCTTGTGTTCAAATCCCCTGGGGACCCTTGGCACAGGTGTTCTGTTCACACTGGCCATTCCCTGGGCCGAGGTCAGGCAGCATAGACATGTCCAGGGCAGAGTTTGTGACATATCAGGTTTTATTGAAAACTAGAGGCCCAGTGCACGAAATCATGCCTGGGTGGGGTCCGGCCAGCCTGCCCCAATAGGGCTAATTGGGCCAGGTCAGCTGGCCCGACCCCCAGTTGAACTCCTGGTTGAACTCCTGGTTGAGGGGAAAATTTGCATATTAGCCTTTTATTATATAGGACTAGGGGCCCGGTGCACAAAAATTTGTGCACTCGGGGTGGAGGGAGTCCCTCAGCCCGGCCTGTGCCTTCTGACAGTCTGGGACCCCTCAGTGGATGTCCTATGATGGCCCCAGTCTGCCAGGCGCCGTGTGTGTGTGTGTGTGTGTGTGTGTGTGTGACCACTGGGGACCTGCCCCCAGCCGCATCTGAGGCTCGGAGCAGTCCTCCTATGTGTGTCTACCTGCTGGGGGCCTGCCCCCAGGCATACTTGGAGCAGGCACCCCCTCTATGTTGATCTCTCAGACTCTTGCCCTCCCCAGCATGTTGTTCTCTTTTTTGAGCTGTGACCAGGGCTGGGTGCGGCCTGCCTCCCAAGCTTGCCTACTGCCCATCTTCCTCCAGCCACCAGAAAGCAGGGAAAACCCGCCTCGTGGTCAGGCCAGCCTTTTCCTGCTCCCTGATCCCCGGAAGGGCCCTGGGAAGCCGCCAAGCAGGCCGCCAACTCTTTCCCACTCACCCGTCCCCTGCTGCCTTCCTTTCCCACATCCCGGTGCCGCCAAGGGGTCTGGGGAGCTGCCAAGCAGGACCCCGGCCCCTGCAGCCTTGCTTTCCCGCTCCACGATGCCCCACAAAGGGCCTGGGCAGCCACCAAGCAGGCCGCCGACCCTGCCGCCTCTTACCCGCTTCCCGGTGCCCTCCAACCCTGCCACCTGTTTCCCACTCACGGGTCCTGGGTCCTGCGCTGTCCCGCCCTGCAGCCGCTCTGTGCACTGGGAGGTCCCTCAGCCCGGCCTGTGCCCTCTCGCAGTCTGGGACCCCTCAGGGGACACCCACCTGCTGGCGTGCCTGACTAGCCTGGGTGAGGGGCTTTAAGGCTGCCCACAGCTCCCATTGACCCAACGTCCCAGCAAGGCCGGCTGGACACAGGTTCTAGAGTTTTTTCTCCTATAATTGATACTGTTCCTTGAAGGCCTGGGGTTATTTATCTTCTATAATTGATACACTGTTCCTTTAAGGCGGCCTTCTAACTACTAACGAAGCCTCCTCTGCTTTACCTCGCAGCGTCTATAATGAAACAATTGTTACTTTTACTGGTTAGGCCGG
>PVJC01007729.1:0-50555 GCA_004026665.1 Murina feae | reverse complement strand
GTGGATGTTTATAAAGTCAACATTTATTAACATACAGTTCATTTTTGAAATTTAAAAGAATCTACAGAAATGAATAATTTTTTTTGTCAATGCTTGTTTTCAAACTGAATACCATTCTGGTCTGGGCACTGCTGATAACCCAAAGCAATTGGAATTGCAAGCATCAAGAATCATTTTGTTCAGTATTTGTGTGCCCTCAATTTGTCAACTGTTGCCAGTTTTGTGCTGTAAACTTTTATGTATCCTCATAAAAAATTCTAATGGATAAATTTTCTTTGTTCAAAGCTCAGTCTGGCTTCCCCCATTATTTCAAATCATTTAAACCTGAAAAGGAGTGAAAATTGAGTTATCGGCTATTAAAGTGTGTATACATTTTTGGGAACATCTTGTGTTGTGTTCCCAAAAATGTATACACACTTTAAATAATTGTAAAGGCAGTGTTTGTACTTCAACTGCTTTTTCAAATTTCCAATAGTAATTAGGATGAATTTCTTTGTTCAAAGCTTAGTCTGGCTGAAAAGAAAGATCAATTGAACTATCAGCTGTTAAAGTGTGTATACATGTTCTTGGGACACCCTGTATATGTATTTTTAGCATAGATTCTGTTTTATTATAAGCAGTCAGTCATATAACTCTTTTGTTAGTGCAGTCATGCACCACTTAATGATGGAGATGCATTCTGGGAAATGCATTGTGAGGTGATTTCGTTGTTGTGCAAACATCATAGAGGCAGAGTACACCTCACAAACCTAGATGGTCTAGCTACTTTACACATGGACTATGTGGTACAGCTTATTGCTTCTTGGCTATAAACTTGCACACCATCTTACTGAACTGAATATTGTAGGCAGTTTTAATACAGTGGTAAGTATTTGTGTATCTAAACATATCTAGACATATAAAAATTCCAGTAAAAATACAGCATAAAATATAAAAATATACCTGTATGGGACACTTACCATGAATGGAGCTGACAGAACTGGAAGTTACTCTGGGTGAGTGAGTGAGCGAGTGTGAGGGAATGTGGAGGTCTAGGACATAATTGTACATGACTGTAGATTTTATAAACACTGTACTTAGGCTGCACTAAATTTATAAGCCATGAGATTAAATCAAGCACAAAAGAAAATGATGCAATCAAAGGTTTGGTAAACATGAGACATATAAAGCATATGTACTAGCAAGTTTAACACTACATACTAGTTTACAGAAAACATTTTTTATAAGTAGAAAAAGTAAACAGTGAAATAATGACTAGAAAGTATAGTGTATGAATAAACTACTAACATTGTTGTTTATTATGATTATCAAGTGTTAGATACCAAATATGCTTGTATGTGCTGTGCTTTTATATGACTGGCAGAGCAATAGGTATGTGCACAACAGCATCACCACAAACATGTGAGAATTGCATTGTGCTGCAATGGTTATGACGTCACTAGGTGACAGGAATTTTCAGGTCCATTTTAACCTTATGAAACCATCGTCGTATGTACAGTTGATGGAAATATTACGTGATGCATTGACTGCATTATTACTATTAGTTACCTGTTGTTTCCTCTTTAGTTTTTTCTTATGTTGATGTTTTTTTAAGTGCATTGATCATGGGCCTTCATGCTATGAATTTTGGGGACACCTGTCGTTTAGATATTTCCAGGTCATGAAAGAATTCTAAGTAGATTTGTGCCCATAGGGCCAGTCAGTATAGGAATCCAAAGGCTGGATGCTGTTCAGGTTACTGAGCACAGTCTTTTCCATTTTTAACCTTGGTATCAGGCTGTGGTGGGTACAAGAAGGACAAGTCACCAACTCCACTAGTAGCAGAACAATAAGTCATCACTTTCATTGCATTCGCTTTGCTTCCTTCTGTTTCTCTGGAGAACAATTGTATGAGAAAAGGGCTGGAAACGGGACAGCACAAAAGGAGGAGGATGAAAACCAAGGCAGAGTCACTGTCTTTCTTCCACCTTTCTGGCCACTATTGGGAGGTAATTTCCCATGGACTGCTCAGGTTTCTGCATGCCGTGCTAGCAAGACACTAACTGTCCTTTTCCTGGACTTTCTTTTTAAGGATGTTCATATAATGAACAGTCTTGAAGACAGAGATAGGTCTTTCTCCAGAGTAAAGGGCAGGCATGCTTGCAATCCACCATAAAAGATTCAAGTTCCCTATGCCCAGAGCTCCTCTCCTGTAATGCAACCACAGAGCATTAGGCATCCATCTGGGCCTGCCCACATAGATCCCTTGGGACTGTGGCGCAGGGGAACTGAGATGAATATGCTGATGCTCATGCTTCTTTCTGTGTTATGAGTAATAAAGTTCTTTGTCTCTGACCCTTGGAGTCTCATGTCTTCTTCCAGCACCATGGAAACTATGTTGCAGGCTAACTTTCAAGTAGGGTTAAGTCTTAGACCCTTCTTAGTTCTTGACAGCACCATCTCAGTCACCAGTCTTCTAGCTGCCTTAAACCACTTGAGAATAAGGTGGGGTAAAACAGATGTAACTGGATTGAAGTCATGAGCCATGGGTAAAACGGATGTTAACTGGAATGAAGTCATGAGCCATGTAGTCCCATCTCAGAACATGTCTGTTTCTCCTTCTTATTCGTCTACTCTTTATTTCCTACTGATTTTGCATTGGTAACCGCCCCCCCAGTTTGATAAAATTATCCCTGATGTACAAGGGAGGGGAAAATGTCTTAAGCAAGGAAACCAAAATCATTTCTAACACAAGTGAGAGGGGAGAATTTGGTGGCATTCAGACATTAGTCCTCTCTGAAGCAAGAGTTCAATCTTCTCACATTTTGCAAATATTTCCAATAGATGATTCTCACTTTGTCTCTCTGGTCTGTAACATTGTAGCTGAAATGAATAACAGAAGCAGTTTATTTGGTTGCCTTCATTTGATCAAACTCGTGTATGTATTGGTACGAATGGCTTATCAATTGCTATCAATGGCTTATTTAGCTTTAGTTTGTGAGTGTAGAGGAGTATGTTATGGATTGAATGACTGTGTCCCTCCCAAATTCATAAATTGAAAACTAATCCCCAGTGTGAGGGTAGTTGAATATGAGCTTTTAAGAGGTAAGTGGAGTTCGATGAGGTCATGAGAGTGGGTCCGTGGTTCAAAGAGCTTAGTGCCTTTATAAAGAAATACCAGAGATTTTGCTCTCTCTCTGCCATGTGAGGATACAGTGAGAATGTGGCCATCTTCAAGCCAGAAAGAGTTCTCTCCCTAGGAATGGAATTGGCCAGCACCTTGATCTTAGACTTTCAGCCTCCAGTGCCATGAGAAAAAAATTCCTGTTGTTTAAACCATCCAGCCTGTGGTATTTTGATATGGCAGCTCAGAGAAACTAATACAGATCAGCATGGCAGCATTGAAGAGACATTCAGCAGTCAGAAACACTTGTAAGGACTTTGGGGGTTGGTCTTTATAGCAAATGGTTTCACAGCCATTGTTTTTTTATATCAGGTTCAGATGTGTGAAGCAAAGATGATATTAATCTGCATAAAACAGGTCTGAACACACTTGACCCAGCGTGCCATCCCAACGCCCAATGACTATGTGCATCATCTGCCTCAAAATAGTGGTTCCATCGAGTCATTTTTCCTGCTTATTGACTTATAATGATGGCTTCCATTTTCAGAATTCATCAGCAGTCATTTATTCTAATTTCTTAATTGTGCTTTCTCAGCATGTCACTTGCAACCTCTGCTTGGGTGAGCCAGTGATTAATGTGGAATTCTCTTACCCTGCTTCTGTGGTAATCTGTCCTATCTTTTATCATAGACTGTTGAAGCTTGAATAAATCTAAACTCATTCCATGCAAATCCATTATTTTCCAGATAAGAAAAGAGAGTTGTCTTAGTCAGCTTGAGGCTATAACAAAGTATCCTCGACTGGGTGGCATAAACAATATGCATTTATTTCTCATAGTTCTGGAGGCTGCGAAGTCCAAGATAATGGTGCCAGTATGGTTGAGGGCCCTCTTCCTGTCTTGTAGAGAGTTGCTTTCTTTGTGTGTCTTCACATGACGGAGAGAGGAAGCTCTGGCATCTCTTCCTCTTCTTAGAAGAGCACTAATCCTCTCATGGGGGCTCTACCGCATGAACTCACCTAATTACCTCTCAAAGGCTCCCCCCCCCACCTCCTAATATCATCATATTGGGGGTTAGGGATTTACCATACAGATTTTGTGGGGACACAGACTTCCAATGGAAAACAGAAGGCTTAGCAAGGTTGAAACTTTTGAGCTACATAGCATTTTTTTCCTTTCTCAACATCTACCCAGAAAATGACAGTAGCATGGAATCCAACTAATTAAGCTCTTTGTAGCCCATTTGAGTCTTTGATAAGACAGAGTGGGTATACAGGAGACATAGCACTTGAAAACAGGTGTCAGTTTTGATATTTATTATACTTGTTTTAGTAATATTTGCCATTCACCTCCTGAAAAGAACAGGCTCTGCCTATTAATAAGGAAAGTATCCAAGAGGCTGAAATTCTGGCTTTGTTCAATTTGTACAGGATGATATTCATTAACTAGTTGTTCCAGAAATAACAACCTGCTTAATGGGTTTGTAGGGAGAAATGTTGCTTGACTTCAAAGATATTTGTCTATACTTACTTGCACTACAAAGATTCATTAAGAATGAAGATTCTCATCCTAGTAACTGGAAAATTTCCCTTCTCAAAATTTATTGTTTTAGTAGGAGATAGCTTTTCCTTTTTGCCTTTTAGAGAACAATAATGATTAATTGCTGGTAATTCTTTTCCAGATCCATTAGACTGCCTTCTTCTGGGTCAAGGCCTTAAACGGGGAGAATGGTTTCTTCCTTTTGGGAGAATAACAAAGCACTTACAATGTTTCTGTTTCATTTCACTGCTGCCCACTCATGAATCTAGTTCATCTTGCTTTGGCAAACATTTCCTGAATTACTTCATTGTTTGAATGGCTCCCTCCCATTAACAGGAAAGGGAGATGTCTTTCAACAGAATATATTAACCTTATCAAGAAGTACTCTTTACCAGTGTATAGTTTTTATTTTAATCTAGTTTTGTTTTGGAATGGAAAAATAATGCTGCTTATGATAGGACCTTAGAACATGGAAGGAATTTAGAAACCATGTAGTTCCACTTCATTATTACCAGCTGAAGTAGCTGGGACCGAGAGAAGGAACTGGCTGATTAGTAAAGAATCAGAACTAGAGCCAAGGCTCCTTGGCATCCACTGTGGTTTCTGCCCCACGATACTGGCCTCCTTGCTCCTTGGATGGGGCTTTGTCATGGTCAGTGGCAGAAACAAAGCAAATCGCATGGCAGCATTCATGCAACAATCCTCGGAGCCATCTCTGTGACCCAAAGCTGTATGGGCCATGTCTCCAGAGAAGAGGGGTCATGGTCTCTTGAGAAGTTCCATAAATGCTTATTGAGCATTTCTGGTGCCAGTCGCCATAGGTCCCAGGATCAAATGGGCATTCACACAGCCGTCAGTGGCTGTCATGTGCAGTGGATATTATTGCTTAGAATCATATTTTTTTTAAAGAAAGAAAAAAGGAAGAAAATTCTGATAGTGACTCTAGTCTATAACTATAGTCTATGATTCCACTCTAGTCTAAGACTAGTGACTCTTAGGCTCTAGTCTAAGGTCCCTGCTAGTCCAGTTGGTAAATGGAAAGAACTTATGCTTCAAAATGCAGAGATCCTGAACATGAAAAGAGAGAAACAATAAGGGGCCTTAAATTGCTTGTGGGGTTGATCTTCCTCTTTGCTTTGAGTAAGTCCAAGGGACATTTCTCTGGGGTTTCCAGCCTGCGCTTCCATCATCGTTTCACCTTTGACCCATTCTTCCCCTCCTTAAAGCTCTGCAGGCCTCTCCCATGTGCTTGCTGCTTACCAGTATTTCTATGCAAGGAAGGTTCCATTGCTCTGAACTTACCTCAAACATTCGTTTATCAGAGTTATTTATTTTTTAATCATTATCTCTAGAATTTGTGGAACAAAAAGCTTCCCCCACCCAGATAACGTCTACATTGATTTTATATGAAAAAAGTTATGTGCAACAAATAAATATCTAATCTAATAAAAGAGAAACATGCAAATTGACCATACCTCTGCTACACCCCAAAGCCATGCCCACAAGCCACGCCCACTGGCCAATCAGAATCAGATATGCAAATTAACTCAACTAAGATGGCCATGCCCACAGAGCTGGAGCAAACAGGAGGTTTGGATTGCCCACGGCAATGGAGGAAGCCAAGCTTCCCACCTGCCCTGCTGGCCCTGAGCTCCGCTCAAGGCTACAAAGTTTCAATTATAGAAAATAAATAAATACCAGACACCTGCTTCCAGCACTATGGCCTTTGCTCAAGGAGGACCTGGGAGCCTGGGTTACAGCAACCCAGGACCTGGGCTCCGCTCAAGGCTACAAAGTTTCAATTATAGAAGATAAATAAATCCCAAATACCTGCTTCCAGCCTGAGGCCATGACCAGCCTGAAAACGGCCATCAGCCCCTCACCCAGGCTGGCCAGGCACCCCAGCATGACCCCCACCCTGATCCAGGACACCCTTCAGGGTAAACCAGCTGGTCCCCACCCATGCACTCTAGCCTGTATAATAAAAGGGTTATATGCAAATTGACCCTAACAGCAGAACAACTGGAAATGACTGGTCACTATGACACACACTGACCATCAAGGGGCAGATGCTCAATGCAGGAGCTGCCCCCTGATAGTCAGTGTGCTCCCACAGGAAGTTACTGGTGGTTACTGAAAATTCTTTGCTCTCATGTGCCACAGTCCCACCAGGCACTCGCACCCGCTGCCGGCCCCTGGCAATGGCCTTGATCACTCAGCACTATCACTGGGTGCAAGTGGTGGCTGCCAGCACCAATTGACCCTCAGGGCTTTTTTACCTCCCCCTGCTCCTGAGGAGTGATCAGAGCTGGCAGCCACTGCTCGTACCTGCTGCTAGCACAGCAGTGATGGCGGGAGCCTCTCCCACTTCCTCAGCAGCGCTAAGGATGTCCAACTACAGCTTAGGCTTGCTCCCCACTGGCAAGTGGACTTCCCCTGAGGGCTTCCGGGCTGCCAGAGGGATGTCTGACTGCCAGCTTAGGCCTGCTCCCTGGAGGATTGTACCTAAGCCAGTACCTAAGCCAGCATGTGAACATCCCCAGAGGGGTCCCAGACTGCAAGAGGGCACAGGCCAGGATGAGAAACACCCCCTGAGTGCACAAATTTTTTGTGCACCAGGCCTTATTTCTTACATATTTACATTTGTTTTTTTTACCAGTTAGCAAAACTGTGTCCTAAATCTCTGATAAAGACTATTCCTCTCTTGCCCAGCCGGTGTGCCTCAGTGGTTGAGTGTACACCCATTGACCAAGAGGTCACAATTCAATTCTCAGTTGGGGCATATGCCTGGATTGCGGGTTCAATGCCCGGGATGGGGAGGACATGCAGGAGGTAGCCAATCAGTGATTCTCTCTCATCATGAATGTTTCTGTCCCTCTCTCCCTCTTCCTTCCTCTCTCTGAAATCAATTAAAAAAGAGAATAATCCCATCTGTTTTTAAAGCCTTTATACAAAAGGTTAGGGATGCAGGCCTTCAAAAATCCGGAGTGGCTGGGATGTCCTCCCTGCAGTGACATCTTCCTCTGATGCTTAGAAGTCACCATAAGGACAGCCTCGGTCCATCTTTCCATCCACGGATTGGCAATCTCTTCGATTAGCACAGCTGAGGTGCAGGGTGGGCTCTTTCCTATAGAAATTTTGACAAATTTGTGGACAGTAAAGGAGCGCTGGTTCCCTTAGTCATTATAGCCCAGTTGGATTTTCACATTTAACTATTTTATTTTAAAAACTAATGTTGAGGTGTTTAGGCAGTTTTTAGAGGGTTACATATCCATTTTTACCAAGTTAAGTTGGACTGTCGTGCGATGCTAAAAGCCATGGGAAGGGAAGAAAGAATGCGATAATAATTGTTAGCACCTTGTAGTGTACATTGTACTTTTCTCTATTTAATGTGGTCCTTATCATGACCCCCTAGGTAGTCAGGTATTATTTCTACTTTCCCTTTTCAGAAACTCAGACACATTTAACCAAAGGTAGAACCATGACTTGATTTTGGACTTTTGGTCTTTGGATTATATGTTTTTGCTTCAGGTCATTCTGCCTCCTTGATAAGATTTGTAAGGTAAAGGGGCAGGTCTACGAGGTAGTTAGTTATGAGAGAGAAGCCAGATGGGGTTTATTTTGCCGAGTTTTCAGACAATATTCACAGACTCGAGATGATGGTGGGGGTGGAAGAGTGATCCGCTGGTCCCGTTGCCCACGTGGCCAGATGGCCTTCGTGGTGGCATGTGGAAGGAAGGGCATCAACCCTGAGCCCCACCCTGTTCTGCTGACTGGGCATTCACTTAGGGCTTTACCCACAGGAGGGAGGCTCAAACTCCACCTTTACCAGATGCTTGTTTTGCTCTAAATACAAACCACGGGACTGTCATCCTGTGAGGACTTCTCATGTGTGTGGTTCTTGTTATAGCAGAAAAGATCATCAGAAACCTTTTCATCCAAGATCCTTAATGGCAGAGACAATGAAGGAGAAACCTCGGGCATTTGAGTATGAGCTTAAGCAACAGTAGCAGGAAGCATCTCTGACATATATTAACCATAATTAAAGGGGATTTTACATTAGGCTCTACAAATTTCTTCCTGTATTGAAGATAATGTTCCTGATCAGTTACAGAGAGTGTATGTACTTTCTAGACATTTCCTCCATTGTGCTGTGTATCCAGCACACTGCCAACCACCCTTAGGTTTCTCTTCAGTTTAAGAAGCACGGACCCAGGCTAGTATTCGAGTTCCGCCTGGAGCTGGAGAAATCTGGGTCATTTTGATAGCCAATAGGTGTGGATTGGGGTCTGCATCAATGGCTCTTAAAAAAGTCATATTCCACGCTGTACCCACTTTCCACTTCCACACAGATGCCATCATAGTGGCACAAAAGTTCCCCTTCTCTGCAGTTGCACTTTTGTGCTTTCAATTATTGCTGTCAATGGCATTGCAAAACTATTAAATGGAAAATCCATGCAATACACAATTTGCAAGTTTTAAATTGTGCTCTGTTCTGAGTAGCAGTACGAAATCTCGCACCAGCCCACCTGGGATGTGAGTCCTCATGTTGTCGAGCATGTCCACACTCTATTCGATACCTGCCCGTTGGTCACTCAGTAGCTATGCAGTTGTCAGATCACCTGTTGAGTTAACCCAGTGCTTGTGTGCGAGTAGCCCTTATAGTAATAGCCTAATGCTATGTCACAATGCCTACATCATTCACCTCACTTCATCTCCTCACACATCATCATAAGGAGAAGGGTGTGGATGGAACAATAAAATAATTTGAGAGAAAGAGACCCCATTCACATAACTTGTATTACAGCATATTGTTATCACTTTTATTTTATTATTGTTGTTCATTTCTTATTCTAATTTGTAAATAAACTGTATCATAGGTATGTATGTGTGGGAAAAACATAGTACATACAGGGTTTGATACTATCTGTGGTTTCAGGCCTCCATTGGGGGCCTTGGAGCAAACCCCTGCATATAAGGGGGTACCATTCTGTAGGTAGGGGGAAGGACATCGCTTTTGTAACAGTGGGAAGTGATGTCTAGTTTTAATGTAAATGTAATTTGCTTATGGAAGAAGAGTATGAGGCATGCCCATGACACAGATACCAGAGTGAGCCTAGCGACTGTGTGAAGAGCTCTTAGGCCAGGCTTTGCCAACCACCGATTTGTGGGGGAGCCTGGTGAGACTGGATGTTTGCCTTACTTCAAAGAAGGCGATAAAGAGTTGACCGTGTAAATACAACCCGGGACATGTAGGACATTCATGAACTGGGGGCAGGGTAAGTAATGTTCAGGACCGGCTGCATCCTGTGTGAGCCCGTGCAAAATGGAAAGGGGCCCTGCGTGCGAACATGATGGTGGATTTCAGGAGAGCATCTCCAGAGCATCAGACCCCAGAGCCCTTCTGAGCATGGCGCAGCTCACATGCCCGTGTGAGTGGCCCTGATATGGTTTCTAAAACTGAGAAGGTTCTTTCTGTGTAGAATAAAGCCGTGTTGTTACAGGAATGTGTTCTTTTCCCATTAGAAAATACTGCACATCACAATTCCTAAAACATCGAGTGGGGCCAGCGAGTTTCACTTCAGGTAATATTTATCTCATCAGAATAAACGAGGATTCTGTCTGTGCGTGCTAATGTTAGCGAGGATTCATCTTGAGTGAAAAAGATTCTTCCTTCGACCTCTTCCTTTCGGAAAGATCCTAGCTCTCTTTGGCACTCGCGCTGTGTTTTTCACGCTGTGGTTTCTCCTCTTGCTCGCCGCACTATCCAGGGTCTCTCAAGGGGAACTGTGTGTGTTTTAGCAGCTCCAAGGTGCCCTGTGACCAGCATTAGAGCATTTGCACATTTTGGGCCCAGAAGGAGAAATTAGAGGCCACGAATTTCCCTGGTGTGCCTGGGAGAACCCTCACAGGTTCCTGTGTGCGCCAAGGAGAAATCGATTGCTTTCAAAATTTCCTAGGTGGGAAAAAAAAATCAGTTTTACTGACAAAAAACTCTCTCTTGATAAGAATGCTTGCCCAGCTGGCATGGCTCAGCAGTTGAGCGTTCATCCATGAACCAGGAAGTCATAGTTCAATTGCCAGTCAGGGCACACGCTCAGGTTGCAGGCCTGATCCTCAGTGTGAGGCATGCAGGATGCAGTCGATGAGTGGTTCTCTCTCATCATTGATGTTTCTCTCTCTCTCTTCCTCTCTGAAATCAAAATAAATATATTTTTTTAAAAAAGAATGCTTGAGCTCAGTTGTCAGGACAGGGACTTGACCGTCATTACATTTCACTGCTTTGAAATGCAAGGATGTAAAGGGAGGGGCTTCAGCTGTCCTCTGCCCTTTTACTCTGTTAAGTAGGTACAGCGTTCGGACATCATCATAAAATCTGAACCTCCAGTGCTTTTTAAAAAACTAGACAGCTGTGACCCAAACAAGGACATCATGACTATTTATAGTTGAATCTTAATTAAAATGGAAAGAGAAGTGTTACCTCGCTTTTAGAATTGAGATACTTTATGATGCTACACATACAGTTTTTTGTTTGGCTAGTTTTTTTTAATGCAATTTTTTTCATTTCTGTCACTAGCCACCATGTTTTAAACCTTGATGTTACATGATATGATGGTGGATGGAAGGGATGTCTCACCAGGAGAAATGCCTTAGACTGAAGGAGGCTGAGTGGCACTGTCAGCTCATGGCCCAGCACACACTTGACCAATACACCTGAACTTGACCAACCCATTGCAGGAAATAGTCCACAGCAGGCTCCTCCCTGTTAGCAGATGCTGTGCCCTCAGGGCCCAGCTTATCTAAATCACAAAGCTGGCGAGTGATTTGTTCCACTCACCTCTGTTTTCTTGGTGATGATCAAATTTTGTTTACCAACAGAGCTACCTTTAGCCTATCTGCTGCCTTCCTGGAAACCTCTCAGAGCAAATCCCTGGCAGATGCAGCCCTAGTTTACCAGCCTCTGTGTGGGGTGTGATCTGCCCACACATACAGGGGCCTTTGGTATTGTGGCACTGGGGTCTGGCCATTTCCATCCCCCTTCACCTCCCCCCCCTCAAAGCTTCTCTGTTGTGTGGCTTTTTCTTCCAGGGCCTTCATTTTACGGAATGACCTAATTTCACAATGAATAAATTCAAACCAAGATGTTGATAGCAGCGTTTGTTCTAGGCATGCAATATAATGCCAGTGCTGATTTCATTGTCCAGAATACTGTTTCCTGACTTTACGTCTGGTGAAATTTGATGCATGCTGCAAGGCTTAACTCTAATATTGATTACTCTGTGAAAAAAAACCAAAAAACAAAAAACCTCCTGACAAACCCCTGACGCTCTCCACTGTTAGTTATTTCCTTGTCTGAGAAGTTGTACTACTGGGTGTGTTCATCTATTTTCATATTCCTTGCACTGCTTAATAAGTATTTACACATCAGTCTCCCCTTGTGGGAGCTCCTGTGGGATCAGAGGCAGTGTTAGTCATTTTTATATCCTGGCTCATGCTTTATTATTTAGACATGAAGAGGTACCTCGCTAGCAAACAATGAATCATGGTGCTGAACTGGTCATTCAGTCTTCGTACCCACCACGGCGTTTTCCACTTAAAGAGGGGATTCCCAGACACTACTACTTCAGGCTGCTGATCAAAGAGAGGACAGCCAGAAGGGCAGAGCCTGGTGGCTCTTTGCCTGGAGCCCAGTTGGTAATTTGTATTCAATGCATGGTTGAATACAATAGAAAGAGTGATTTTTTTTCCTCCCCCATAGTCCTTGTTTTTACCTGAGTCTCTGAAGCAATGGGATTTGATGGATGTGAGAACAAACATACAGCTTTTGTTTATTCAGCAATATTACTGGAACAGAAAGCACTGTCTATGGGGTAGCATACACTCCAATAATCAGGGAGATAAAGATATAAATAATGAACTGCACAAGGGGCCAGAAATGACCGCAGTCTTTGAGGACTGGAGAATGGGAGCAGATTTTGTGATGGATCTTGAATGATGAGTAGGGTTTCAGTTTGTCCATGCAACTGAGAAATGTTTGTCTGGCATGCCCCATCCCATCACAGGGTACGAGGATACAAGGATACAAACTCAGTCAGGAGTATACGTGTATCCGTTCCAAACTCCTGAGGTGGTGGAGTCTCTATAAGCAACAGAGTTCTCTGCCTAACCCCACGAAATATTGCCAAATTAACCCCAAATGACTAAGTGGGCTAATCCAGTTTTCAATTCAAGCAAAAGAAAAGAGGTGACATATGATCAAAAAAAGTGTTATTTTTTTTGGTACAAAATTTCTTGGAGAAAGTAAAAAGGGAGCATGTTATCAGGTATCTTATTTTTCTGTATTTTCTACTGAGAAGATCACTGAGGATGGAGCACTAAGCAAGACCAATATTTTAAAAACTTACTAAAGAAGATGGTTCCAGGAAAGAATCTTGAACTGAGGCACAGGCTGTTTATCGAGGTCGTAGATGCATTGGGCACGATGCTCTTGGTTTTGTTTTCAAAGCTCAGTTTTGGCTTTAAAGTTACACTTCCCATTCAAGGCCACTTAGTTCCAGCCATTTCTGCAAAATGTGTTTATCAGTTCTCCAGGGAGCCCCAAAGGGTCTTACGTGGTACAGATCTGCGTGTTTAGAATATGGCCATGGTGTTGGGCTTGTCAGGGCAGTTCTGAGGGTCAGGTAAGGCCCTAAGGAACGTTGTTTGTCTAAAGTGCTGCTTGTAGCTATAAGATCACACTTCCACCAGGCCTCCCGTCAAAACTCGAAGTGAGATAGCAAAACGACCAACTTCTTTTCTCTCCCTTTTGGAATACTTTGGGGTCGGCTTAATGTCTTATTTCTATTTCTCTCCCCTGATGTTCCCACCTCCAAGTATATCCCAGAGAGCATTTAGTCTCTAGTGCATCACAAGCATGCGTTATGGGACGCTGTGGGGAAGACGCAGAGGAGAAAGCCAGAGCCTTGGTTAAAAGGGAGCCTGTCCCATTTCTCAGTCAGGCCTTTGTTTCTAACGGAGGTAAAAAGAGTCAACAAATAGAGTTGTGCAACACTGTGTTCTAGAGACTACAAGTCTCTCTGGCCCGAAAGAAAAAAAAAAAAAGAATGAAAAATGCCATTCTCCGTTCAAGGTTTCTATGACCAGCTTAATGAATATGCTGACCTTGAGTCAGTAAGAAAGCGCTTTTTCCTCAGTCCTGATGTGTAGGTTTATACCTGATGCAGCGATGGCATTTGTTCAATGACAGTCTCTAGACAATGGGCTGGTGCCCTTGGCATTCAAAGAGCAGCGTGTTGTAGTGCAGAGGGGCATGGAGTGGCTTTGTGTTTTCCTGCTTGGAAGCGTTGGTGGTGCTATTGTCATGCGGGGCACTTGGCCCATAGGGGAGGTATCAGCTCCCCCCCTGCAGGTCTGAGGGGGAGCCCCTGTGTGCTGTTTCCATCCTCCCTGTCCCAGGAGATACACACCGACGTCTTGGGCAATCTTCCAAAGAACTCATATCTTGTCTTTGTGTAAAAAACAACACTCAGCCCGCTCCAAGAAGAGGCGCTTGTCTTTCTAACACATCCCTAAAAGTGTTGAGTGCTTCTTTCCTGTCCTTCTCTCGACAAAATGGTTGCAATTTGGATTTTGCCACAGCAAAATTCATTTCCTGCCTGTGGTACTGTCCAGATTTACTTTATCACACGCACATGCCTGTCAAATGATAGAGTGGGTGAGCTGAGAGCAGCAGGAAGCGAAACGTCAATGAGAAGCAGTGTCTTATAATTGTATGGTTGGCATCTTGCTTTAGGAACCACGGTTTGGAAGGGAGTAATATGTTGAGCTGGATAAAAGCAGGAGCTCTAAGGCCAAATCATCCTGCTGCCCTTTCCCAGCCTTGTGGTCTCAGGCTCAGAGAAGTTGTATAGCTGCTAGTTACACCTTGTGTACGTGTGTGCGTGCAAGTGCATGTATTGTGTGTTTGTGTTTGTATTGTATTGAGCATGGTGGACATGGAAAGCACTAGATAGATGGTGTCATCTAATCTAATAAAAGATAATATGCAAATGGACCCTCACTCCGTTACACCCACAAGCCATGCCTACAAACCACACCCACCAACCAATCAGGAGCAGATATGCAAATTAACCTAACAGAGATGGCAGAGGCCAGAGCCAGGATACTTGCATTGCAGCCACAGCAACCACACAAGCATTCTGGCTCTGGCCGCTCCAGGCCTGTTGGAGACTCAGAAGTCAGGGGAGACAGAGAAGACCGGCTCCAGTGCCTGAGGCTAGCTTCTGCCAGAAGTTGAAGAAGCCACCTGTCCATGATCACAGGCATGGGGATGAAGCTGCCTGTCACTGATCGCAGGCAGCCTGTGGAGAAGCCGCCTGTCAGTGATCGCAGGCGGCTTCTCCCCCACGCCTGTGATCAGGAACAGGCAGCTTCTCCCCCGCACCTGTGATCACGGACAGGATTGGGCCTAAGCCAGAAGGTGGACATCCACCCAAGGGGTCCCATACTGTGAGGGCACAGGCTGGGCTGAGGGACCCCTCCCGCCCCCCTCCCCAGTGCACAAATTTTTGTGCACCAGGCCCCTAGTCATTAATATGAATAAAGAGCTAGAAGGAAGCACTGAAGGTATTATCCACTGTGCCCGTGAGCTCTGGTAGCCCATTTGGGGAAGAGATGGCACATTCCCATCTGGAATTTATTAATTTAGCTCCTCAAACCCTTGGTGAGCAAAGCCAAGGAATAAATCCAGATGTTCATTTAGCAAATAATCATCAAACATCAGCCATGCACTGGTGGGTCTTGCCAAATGGTGTGGAGAATGCAGATATAAGAGATGTGGCAACAGCAGCAAACATTCCAACAGGGGCATGAAACATGGCAAACAGCTACATCACAGGGCAGCACTGCTGCCAAGCGAGGGTGTGAAGTGGTTAGCAGTTCAGAAGTAGTCAGAGATTTCTTGCAAAATGTGGCATTGGAGCTGGGCGGTGAAGAGCCGTGGTAATTCTGGGGAATGGCGTTTCAGGCAGAGAGAGAGGCAGCAAGAAAGGCATAGTTTAATCCCTCACACTCGCACAATACGCTGGTCACTTATTTTCTGTTCCCAAGGACCGGCAGTATTCCTTATTTTTATAACACATTAGTATCTTCTTGCTTCAAACAGACAGAGAGTTGTTGGCAGGGGCCATGGACTTGAGGCGTGCAGCCAGCTCTCCCACTCACACGGGGAAGGCACCATCCTTGAACCATGAGCACAGCTGGGAGGGCCAAGGTCAAGCCCTGCGTCCTCCAGTCTGAGGAAGGGTTGGTAGGTACAAACTCAGCAACTCAGGAGAGGGTTCCTCATGACACTTGAGTTCTTTCATCTTTTATAGACACCAGCCTGGGGCCCTTTTCAAAATTGAGAGACTAGGAAAGAGGACACTTCACCAAGACTGACAACTCCTAGGCTCTGGTGTTAGCTCAGTTCTTTAGAACTTAGCAGCCTACCTGCGGGCACCAAAACTTTGGGTGGAAGACACACTGAGCTTCGGTTTTAGTTCACCTGTTTAGGGCCAGCTGGACGCCAGAGCAGTAGGATGATCCGTGGAAAGCTTCCTTTTCCTGCCACCACTCTGGGCCAGTGTAGAGAGGGCTGGGAGTGCTGGTGTACTTCTGAAACTCTGACCTGCCTTGTTCAGGAGAGCAGACATAATCCCTATTTTGGACTAGAAGAACAGAAAAACACAAGCCTGGAGGCAAGGAGTGGGCCTGCCCCAGTCTCTACACTGAAGGTTCTTATATTCTGACTCTTTTTGAGTCTGTTGTTCCAACATGTTGCTGCTGAATTATGTCCTTATCTCTGTAGCTGTTTCCAATTTATTTAGTCTTGGCAGTGATGGCCTCTTCCCCTCCCCCAACTCCTAACAAATGAGGCCTTGCTGGTGGATGGCTTTTGGATTTCCTGGCATTAGGCAAAAAGGAAGCAGTTCTATGAATTACTTTCTAAACATAGAACGACTGTACAACATACGGTGGTTTTAGCTTATCAGACCTTCTCATTTACTCACTAGGAGGGAAGAATTTAAAAATACTTTAAAGCAAGCTTTTAAAACTATGCACATATTTGACCTGGATTTCCCGCCTAGTTCCCCCCCACCCCACTCCACCCCCACCCCATCTTTTCTCTGCTTTACCAATGTGTAGCTGAACAGCACAGTTGAAAAGGAGAATCTGTAGTCCAGAGAGTGGTTGTGATTCTTTGCAGAATGCATTGTGACAGCCTAGATCAGAGCTCAAACTATGCAGGCGGGTGCCTTGCCCTCAACTTAGACATCCAGGTACCCACCACACAGATCTTCACATTATTTCAGCCAATCCATTTACATATGGAGTTTTCCCCCAATAGATGTACAGCCAACCCTCTATATCCCTGGGTTTTGATTCTGTGGATTCAACCAGCCACGGATCAAAAACAGTATTTTCTGTCCCGTTTGGGAATCTGCAGGTGTGGAGGGCCAACTACATGCATTGTTCTGTGCCATTTTTTTTTCTTTTATGTCATTTTATAAAAGGACTTGAGCTCGGTGCACTGTGGTGTCTGCAGGGATCCTGGAAGTAACCCCGGTGCATACCAAGGGACTGTAATTAAATTATGGGGGAATCAAAAGATAGATGTGGATTTTCTATTTTGACTGTGCAAGGGGTTCGTACCCCTAACCCCTGACACTGTTCAAGGGTCAACTGTACTCTTATTTAATGTTTTCCTGACTATGAAAGATGTATGTTGCACAGCATCATTTTAGAAAGTTAAGTTGTCTGTCCTGAAGGTAATAACTTGCACTGTGTGTGTTGCTTCAGGTAACCTAGTTCACCCGGTGTGTACCAACTAAAGGTGATAGACCAAGCAGAAAGGAAAAAGCAATCCCCAGCCATCCTCAATGTTTTTTCTCCACCCAGCACGAACAAACACGGTCCTCCCCTTTTGACAAGCACATGTCTATAAAGGCTAGCTGACTCATACAGTGGCCTTGGAGAATGAAGTAGAAGTGATGCCCGAACCCCGAGATGATATGTTGAACAAAGAATGTTCTTTGCTCTTCCAGGAACCCTGACTTCCTAATAAAAACCTAGCTCACTTTGTTTTGCCTGAATAACATTTCTAGGTCAAAGTTAAATAAATTGGCTAAACGAACCGTTTGTTTAAGGCAGAGGCAGTCCAATAGCTCTGCCCTGAAAGGCTCAAGGAAATGAAGTAGAGAAAGTGAGACTGTCCCCATAATTGATTATTTGCTTACCAGGCCAGCAGGGTTTGCAAGAAATGTACCTCTGAAAAACAGTGCCAGGTTTTGGTACACTGATCCCGAAAGTTAGTGAACTAAATAGATTCCTGGGGAACTCAGAGGTTCTGTAATCCCAAGCTTGCTTTTTTCAAATATTTTTTGCAGGATCTACATAACAAATGGAATACAAATGAAGATGCCTTTAAATGCTAATGTCTAAAACAAACAGCTCTCCTTTTTGGCACTTTTCTTAATGCGGCTGACATGCAGACCTTGCCTCCGTGCTCCGGGCACTTTTAGGTGGTGGCCACGTGAAGGCCGAAGCATGCTCCGCCTTTGAAGACTTGGCTGTGACTCTAACAGTTCAGAGCAGCCCAGCAAACACTTGGTACATATTTGCAGAAGGGAGAAAGCTGTTGATTCTGTCTGGGGACAGCAGAAGGACTTCCTGGGGCCAAGGTGACCTGTGACTCAGATAAAGGCTTAACAGTGGGAAGGTGTCACCCCATAAAGAAGGGTAGGTGGCAACTTTCATGCCATAGATGCTAAACAGCACTCTAGCCTAGGTTTTATAGTTCATACCTTTTTCTGTTTTCAGACTTGTCTCTGGGTAGACTTACCCTTGCTTCTGCAGCCCCTGATTAAATGCTTTTATTAAACTTCCCATATTTTGTTCTCATCCTTTTATTCATTCAGCCCTCAGACACGTATTAAGCATCTGCTCGTTTTGCTTCCTTGTTCCTGGGAAAGCACCATGTGCCAAACATAAAATTCCCACAGATCTTCTTAGTCATTCTCCTGTTATGTCAAGAAATCTCTAAATCTTGTCTGCTGCTTTCATGATCCTTATTTATTCAAAATGCTGAAAAATGTAAAACATTTTATTGATTGAGATTCTGTGGTTACAAGCAGTAGACACTTGCTAATGTAAGCAAGAAAAGAATTCATTGAAGGGCTTTGGGGTGTGGTAGACAGAAATGACCTTGAAAAGATGTCCACATCCTGAACCCCGGAACCTATGAATATATTACCTTACATGGCAAAAGGGACTTTGCAGCTGGATTAAGGATCTTGAAATGAGGAGAGTAGCCTGGATTATCCAGGTGGGCCCAATGTAATCACAGGGTCCTTATAAAAAGGAGGTAGCAGGGTCCATCAGAGGAGATGTGATGATCGAAGCAAAGGTCAGAGGGATTTAAGGAGGCCACAGGTCAGGGAATCAAGTAGCCACTAGATGCTGGAAAAGGCAGGGTATGAGTTCTTCTCCAAAGGTCTCCAGAGGAAGTATGGACCCTTCAACCCCTTGATTCTGACCTGCAGAACTGAAAGATAATAAATTTGTGTGTGCATGCATGTGTATGTTCATTAACATGACATTTACATAACATAAAATTAACCACTTTAGAGTAAACAACTCAATACTTTCCCCAAGTTATACAACCGTCACTCTTTCTAGTTCCAAGATATTTTTATCACCCCAAAAGGAAACCTTGTACTTATTAAGTAGTTGCTTCTTATCCCTTCACCCCTGGTAACCACCAGCCTCTCTGATTTTACCTGTTCTGGGTATTTTATATAAATGGAATAATACATTATGTGACCTTTTGCATCTGCTTTGTTTCACTTTTCATACTGTATTTAAGGTTCATCCATGTAGTAGCATATGTCACTATTTCATATCTCTTTTGGGCTGAATAATATTATATTGTTTGGCTATATCACAGTTTATTTATCCATTGATGGGCATTTGGGATGTTTCTGCCTTTAGGCTATTGTGAACAGTGCTGATATGAACATGCATAGATATGTACTTATTTAAGTACCTGTTTTCAGTTCTTTTGAGTATATACTTAGGAGTAAAATTGCTAGATCATGAAGTAACTGTAACTTTTTGTATTAGTGATACGCTGTGCCCAATGGGTCTCCTCCTCTGCATCCAGCACGGAGGGGGAGATTAGAACCGGTTCATGCAATCTAGGAGGTGCTTTCAGGATTAAGGAAATAATTAAAGACAGACATAAAATAGATTAAAAGCTTGTGCTGGGTGAGGTGCCTGCCCTGTAGAGGGGCAGACACCAAAGAGAGAGAGCCAGCTCTGAAAGCTGTTTATTAAATACTCGAATCACAGGAAGTTACATCACACCTGCGTGGGCCTTTGACATCATGAAATCCATCCCCTTAACACTGGGCAGAAAATTCAGACCGGATGGTGTTAAGTCTTTGACTGATAGCACCCCCAGAGTGTTGCTTTTGCCCTCGCACTGAGTCCCAACTGATGTAAATGAAGCCGAGTGTATTCCAATGGCCTTCAACATTTTGAAGAAATGTCAGACTGTTTTTCTCAGTACTTGAACTATTTTATGTTTCCACCAGCAATATACAAGGGTTCCAATTTCTCCATATCCTTGTCAATACTTATCATTTTCCTTTTTAAAAATTGTAGCTATCCTAGTAAGTATCTCACTAGTGGGTTTCTGTTTGCATCTCTCTAATGACTAATGATGTTGAGCATCAATTTTTATGTATACCTCTTATATGTAGAATGGTATATTCAAGTCCTTTGCCCATTTTAAAATTGGGTTTTGTGTTTTTGTTGACTTTATATAGTCTGCATGCTAGATCCTTAATTTGTGTTGTTTTAAATCACTGATTTGTTATAGCAGTAATAAAAATCAAATGCAGAGGGACTTACAGAATTCAAGGAAATATTAACCATGTTGTGGGAAAGATGCTCTGAGATTCTGGGTAGCAGGAATTAATGGGTGATCCATGTGAGACATTTTTAAAAAGATGTATCTCTTCTAGTTGCTTTCAATTCTTGTGATTTTTATTTAAAAGGGCTGGTATATAGCCTGTGTAATGTTTGGTTGCTAGGTCAGAAGGCAGCAGACGGCCTTGATTGCTAGTACCACTGAGACTGCATGCAATTAAAAGAGAAGGGCAAATGGAAAGGCAAAAACAAAAGGAATTCACTGAGGCATGCGAAGAAGGTAATATGATAGAACAATAAAATAAAACTAATGTGGTAGACTTAAAAGCTCTGACAATCCAAGATATAAATCTGGAATTATAAGATGGGAAAGATATAGCAGCAGACAAGCACCAGTAAAAAACACAGGGTTTAGTGGATGGACATCACAGATTCCATCAGTAGAGGCAGGCCATCTTGGAAAAAGGAAGTGATGATTCTGTTTTGTTCTGCACTAGTCATATCCCACTTTAGAAAAGGAATTCAATTTTGTGTTCTCCACCTTGAGAGTCATTCAGGGAAAATAGGGCATGTTTAGAGATGAGAGGCCAGGAGACTGGAATCATGCCATCGGGTAATGGTCAAGAAAATGGGCTGTTTAGCTGAAGTAAGGAAAAATTTGGGGCAAAAGGAGGCAGACTGTAATAAATGTACTTAAAGTGGGGAGGATTAAGACCAAAATAGGTGAACAAACTAGAAGTCTCTTTCTCACTCACATCATGATCTAGAGGGGTCTGTGGTGGTGAAAGCTGAGTTCAGCCTCTTGGATTATATGGTTCCACCTTCCTCCAGACCTTTGCTTCCTCATGCAGTTAAGGATGAAGGAAAGAGTGAGATTCCAAGCGTGTGCCGGTGTGTGTGTGTGTGTGTGTGTGTTTTCATTGTCCGGGCCTGGTGCTTATGCACATTCCTTTTGCTTACATTCCATGGATTAAAACTTATACACATATCCACAGCTACTGCAAGAAATGCTGGGAAAAGTAGTCTTGTTGCTCAGACAAAATGGAACATTAGTGAGTATAAATCATTTTCCCGAGGCCGTGCATAGTGGACCCACAGCTCTGAGGAAGCAAGACTGATTAATTCTTGACCCCCCAGGGAGAAGAAAAAGGAGGAAGTGAACAAGAATCCCTGCCTTTCTCTTTTGTTCCTATTATCTTGGTCTCTTCATCTTGCTTTCCCATTCATTTCTTTCTCTTTTCCGTCCCCTTCACAGGATTTAGCTTTTCATTGACTCTGACTTCATGACTTATGAACTTTGCTCTTCATTTTTTTTGCCTCTCTTTGTTTTAATTATGATTATGTGGCTTCAGTTAAAGGTTTTAACTCTAAACACAGTGGAGAGAGCAGACTGGTGGCTCATGGTCCAAATGTGGCTTGGAGTCTTGGCAAATTCAAGTGTGTGTGCGCGCGCGCATGCACCTATGTTTAAATATTGTGTAATACCCAGTAAAATTCCAAATACGTTTTTCTTGAAATATTAGAAGATCACAATTCTGGGTCTGCATGCCCCATCTGGGCAAATACAGCAAGAAAAAAGTTACGCATTCTCCACGCTGCCATGGTCTCTATTACTCCCTATTGTATTCTCAGTGCTGAGGTCTATGGTCAGTTTTCATCATTTTTAAAAACACTCTTCTCTATAATTTTCTGATCCTTCCTTCACTGTTGTAGGCATTTGAGTTTGGAATCACTGGCTTTTCTTGCTGCCCCTGCAGCTGAAACGTTGGTTGACATGGAGGGCTGTGGGGGGGCGGGTGGTGAGGTCACAGCACTGAAAACTAAGTGGGTTGAAGGCAGAGGGTTGACTAAGGGAGACCAGGTTCTTGATTCCATGGTACAGGGGAGGCCAGCCAGTAATACAGAGCAGTGGTCTCCAACCTGGATTGTGAACCTCATCAATAAAATAATATGTGCCTATGTGCCCCTCAAAGTAGGAATTATTACTTAAAAATGATATGTACATACTGCTCTTATTTCTAGATACAACATACTCTCACAGTCATACAAAGATGACTGCAAGTCCATATTCCAAATAATCTTCACTATAATTTTGGATTTCTGGACAAACCTCTCAGTTGGCGGATGTAGATTATTAATGTTATCTTTAATTGACAGCTTCTTGGCATTGTTAAGCCTCATATACTGGTGAGGGTTAGTTTCAATGAAACTGGATAATGTGTCCCATAAATTCTGTACCACACACATTTCAGCCTATGGAGTAAATTGCATGGGAATGAACAAGTAGGTCTCTCAACCCCTCTGCATTGCAGGGTTTTATTTCCATCCTTTTTCATAATTCTTTCACACAACCTGATGGGAAGCCATCTGACATACGGACTAAGTGAATGTAACTATGTTTGTTTAGATTTAATTTTTTTAGATAAAAATATCATAAGTAGAAGTTTAATACTTTTTTCTTACAGATCAAGGGAGTATCTCGTTTGCTCTGTGGATTACCTACTTTGGGTCCAGCGGTGGAGGGTTAAAGCCTTGCTGCTCAAGTAGTCCCCAAATCAGCATTGGCATAATCTGGGAGCAAGACAGAAATGCAGCCCAGCCAGTGTGGCTCAGTGGATTGAGTGTCTAATCATGCACCAAGAGATCGCTGGTTTGATTCCTGGTCAGGGCACATGCTCTGGTTGAGGGCTCAATCCCCAGTAGGGACATGGAGGAGGCAGCTGATTGATATTTCTCTCTCATTGATGTTTTTCCTCTCTCTCTCTGTCTCTTTCTCTCCCTCCCTCCCTTTCTTCCTCTGTCTCTAAAATCAGTAAAAACATGTATTTTTTTAAAAAGATAGAAATGCAAATTCTAGACCATGCCTCAGGCCTACTGAGTCAGAATCTTCATTTTAACAAGAACTCCGGGATATTTGTATGCACAGAAAAGTTTTAGAAACACTAGTGAAAAGGCCAACCAGGTCCAGCTGGTGTAGCTCAGAGGTTGATCATCCACTCAAGAACCAAGAGGCCACCCACCGGTTTGATATCCAGTCAGGGCACATGCCTGGGTTGTGGACTCAGGGAGGCAGCCAATCTATGATGTTTCTATTTCTCTCCCTTTCTCTCTCTCAATCAATAAACACATATTAAGAAGGAAGGAAGGAAGGAAGGAAGGAAGGAAGGAAGGAAGGAAGGAAGGAAGGAAGGAAGGAAGGAAGGAAGGGCCAGCTAAGGATATTTTTTGGGGGAGGGCAGGAGGCATGTAGAGGAGATCATGAGCTCTCATCATAACCCTGTAGACACTAGAAGATAAAACAAAAGCAATTAAAATTCCAAATAAAAGTTTACTGGCATTTCATGAACTCATAGAAAAGGCATTTGTTTTGGAATCTGTAGTCAGACTATAAGATTCCTTGAATGAGGCTTTCTGTTGCCAGAAGTTTCCCACATTTCCCAGCTGCCTGCAACTTATCTGCCTTCTTAGCTGAAGCCTAATGACTTCAGGCATAAATTTAATGTGTTCTTGCCTCCCTTGATTGTTTTCTTTCTTCCCATCCCTCTAAACCTGAACTCTGTCTTTAAGGCCTGGTCTCCATTTCCTGAGCAGATTCACAAAACAAAGGCTTTGCTGTATGTTAATTTATTTGGGGATTAGGTCAATTAGAGATGGGATGAAACTCTTGCATATCCCAAGACATTTAGGTCTTGTACCCATGAGTGCTGCTGGGAAAGCTATATGCAGTTTGACCAAAACAAATGTCAAATGCTAGCACTGCAGAAGTCAGTGGGGAACCTGATTTAACATGGCTGAGCAAGGTGTGAAAATCCAGGCCTGCCCGCCAGATGGAGGTGTCCATCAATGCAGTGGTTCTGACACCTCATGGGTACTACTTGGTGCCCTGAGAATCAAGGATAAGCAAGACCAGAGCCCAAGATCTTGTGGCAGAGAGAGATTTGTAGACAGATATTTTGGCAACACAGATACACAGGGCAACAGCCAAAATATGTGAGGTATCAAGTGATAAGAGTGGAATTAATGATTAAATTTTAAGGCAGCTGAGATGATCAGGCATAGGGGGCTGTGTTTGAAAGTTAAATAATATTTGTCTAGTGGACAGGAGAGAATAAAAAGAAATCCAGCTAGATAGAATAGCTTATGCAAAACAGACATGTGAAATGGTGTTGAGTGTTGGCCACTTGCAAGGTCAAGGTGATGGACAGGATCTTAGGAGAGGCAGAAAGACAGTGATTAAGGAGTCTAAGTTTATTTCTGGTGGACAGTGTCTCTTAAATCAGAGTGTAATTAACTGTGGTGCAAAGTAGTAGGGGAGGGGTGAACCTGTAAACCAAGGAGGAGTAGGAAAGGCTGGTGAACTTGTAGTGAGCAGTGACAAAGGTGGGAGCTGACCAAAGTTGAGGGAGAGCACGGCCCCGAGGGCCCGCTGAAATTGTAAACTAGAACTGAATAGCAGCACCCATCTCAAGGTTTCTTCCGATTCTGGGAGGCTTTTATTGTGCAGAGAAGGATCAGCCCAGGGTTGGAAGCTTTGAGTGTCAGTGGAAGGAGATTAAAATGACAGAACCATGTGGGTTATTTTTTAAAATGATGGAACCACCTGATGCAGGCTGTGTGAAAAAGAAAGTGAAGCCAGAACAGAAAATAATTAGAAGAAAAAGGGGGGTAAAAGGAACCCAGCATATTGGTGAGCTCCAGGAAGATGATCTGAGGTTGTGGTCAGAAAGTGAGATGTTAGAATTTAATATTTTGCAAGTAGAAAGTTCCAGTGGACATCAAGGTCTGGGGTGCAGATGTCTCCCGCACTTCTTCCTCTGTGCAGTAAAGTGGTGGGAGGTCCACTAACAGGTGAAATTTGGTGATGGGAGAGCATGACAAGGAGCGACAGAAATGAATACGGGATCAAGACTTATTCTTCTTGGGGTCAGGAATCCTGGGGCCTAAGGAATCTGTGACTTGGCCAAACTGTGGGAACAGGAGCTTCCTGTCACTTGAAATTCAACTTTAGTGGCCTGCCTAGTTCACCAAGCATTCATTTCCTAAAAGAGAGAATCCGATTGGATTGATTATGTCAATATTCAAACCAAAGTCTTAGACATTTTTTTAATTGATTTTTAGAGAGAGAGGAAGAAAGAAGGGAAGAGAGAGAAATATTGATGTGAGAGTGAAACATCCATCAGCTGCCTCCTGTTCCCTCCTGGAGATCAAGCCGCAACCCGGGCATGCACCCTGACTGGGAATTGAACTGGTAACCTTTCAGTGCGCAGAATGATGCCAAACCAACTGAGCCACACAAGCCAGGCCAAACCAGTCTTTTGTATCAAATCTTCTCTGAAAGTGGATCTCCCTTCTGCTGGGTCGACATGTCCTGGTAGCTATGTGGGACTAGATCTGGATCCAGGGTGATAGTTATGGCAGAAAACTCTTGCTGACAGTATGCAAAGCACACAGACTCGTGTTATCCTCACAGCAACCTCGTGGTGTAGGTACTATGCTGTCTTCACTTTACATGTGAGGAAACTAAGGCACAGAGAGGTTAAATGACGGGCCTGTGTGTACACAGCTGGGAAATGTCTGGCTGCGGAGTCTGTGCTCTCAGCCTCTGCTTCCGAAGAGAAATGATTCCAAACATGTTTCTTTAAAGGTGGCAGCAGCCTTCATGGTTTCCCCCCACAGCCTGCCACAGACTAGCAAATAAACAAGGTTTCATGAGGTCCCTATAAGTGTGATCCTTCTCCTCCCCTTACACTCCCTTACCCCAAACGTATGAGAATTCCAGGTGGACCTAGTTAGCTGTAGGGTGACAACATGATTTATCAGTCAAACCGAGACAGAGAGGAAAAATGGGTACTATTACTTACGCCAGCACAACAGGCACAAACTAGGGCTTTCCGGACACCTTCTGATCTATGATCACCTGAGTGGTATGCTCTGTATTAAGTGAGAATTCCAAGAAGCCTCTGGTGGACCCATAGTATTTCCAACCTGCAAGAGGAAGACAAAATTTTCCAAATCTCAAATTCTAAACAGCCTGGTTCAGTAGAGCTTGAAGGAATAAATGGCAGTGTCAGTGTGTCCTAAAGAGGTGCGTGGAGAAGGCGAGGAAAGAATCGGCAGGTGCAAGGAAGGGGCACACCTGTAGAGGTTTTGCATAAGAATTTATTCAAGCCAAACTGACGACAGTGGTCAGGAAGCAAGATCTCAAATGCTTTCTAGAAAAATGCTTCCTAGAATGGCGGTTAGTTTGCAGCTTCTTTTATGCGTTTGGAATTCGGGAGGGAAGTAATGATTACGTGAAGGGGGGAGAAAGCAAGATGGGGCCTGGACACAGGATAGTTAGCCAGATCTTTGCTCACGAGAGCAACTTCTGAGGGTCTGAAAAGAGGCATTTCAAAGGTGTTAACCTAGATCCACAGAAACAATGAACAGGGCTGGCTCAAGGGGAAGACACACCTTTACTAAAAAGTCATATGCTTGGGGCCTGGCTCTTCACCTGCCCCGTTGGGAATTTATGATCAGCTCACCCTGTGAGATTACTTTTCATAGAACCTTTTTTTTTTGTTGTTCATATTGCACAGTGCAAACAGGCCACTCTTTGCAGTAACTTTTGTCCAAGCACTTCACAGTTGAGCAAGTTAATACTTGCCATTAACTTAAATTAGTCAGCAGACCCAAAGGGAACTTAAGAAATCCAGTTCGTTGAAATGTATCTGGGGGAGTGCTTGGGGTCCATTCCGCGTTTCCTGCCATGGGAAGCAACCTTAAATGGCTAGAGGAGGAATAATAGGTCTTTGAAAAGCCTGAGACCAGACATTGCTGGGATTGACATTTCCTTTGAATTTGCAAAGCTAGCATCACTTTACAAAGCTGGAGAAACTTGATTTTGGGAAACTGAAAGAATGTGCCCCAAGGTCATCAAGCTGTCATGAGACCAGAACCAGTATCAGCAGAGACAAGCAGCTGGTCTCTGGTTCCAGATCTTTGTCTTTGTCTGTGTTAGGAGAGGGCAGGACCTGGGGCACCCCCACCCAGAACATCTAGTCCCAGTAATATGTGGGTTTGGGAAAACAGTTTTTTGGGGGGGTGTGTATGAGAGAGAAAAAGAGAGAGCTGTTTGTTGGCATCAAGTATTGTAACCTGAAGACAATGGTGAACCCACTTGCTCTGCTCCTTTGCATTCACTGCACTCAGCCTCGGAATGAAGACCCTTAGTTGTTCAGGGTGCCCAGGGCCAGAGCCTGGTCTGCCACTCCAACTTCATAGGCATGCCACGAGATGGGACTGTGATGCAGATCTCAGAGTTCCCGATGTGGGGAGCTCTTTTCCCTCTGGCTGGCCTACAAATTAAATTGACATGGGACAGATTAATAGGAGACAATGACCAAATTTGTTTATGTATGTACCTTTGGGGGTTCCATGGAATACAGGACCAGAGGACAAATTGGCCAGGTATGGCTTGTATACCATCTTGAGCAAAAGGGTTAGTGGTTTGCACTTCAAAGCGGAGGAAGACAGTTGACAGAGAGATGGGAACAAATATTTGGGAAACATATGTTTGCTGGGGCCTCCTTGAACCATGGGACACAGAGAGGATTCTCATCAAACAGGGTGTGCTAGTTCCTCCCTGTCTGTCACACCTCGTTCATATTAAAATGTAGTTATTTGTACCCTAGCTGGTTTGGCTCAGTGGATAGAGTGTCCACCTGTGGACTGAAGGGTCCCAGGGTTCAATTTCTGTCAAGGGCATGTACCTCAGTTGCAGGCTCATCCCCAGCCTTGGGCAGAGTGCATGCAGGAGGCAAAGCAATTGATGTTTTTCTCTCACATTGATGTTTCTCTCTCTTGGTCTTTCCCTCTCCCTTCCACTTTCTGTAAAAATCAATGGAAAAATATCCTTGGGTGAGGATTAACAACAACAAAAATATATATAGTTATTTATGATGATAGCTTTCTTCTAGAGCAAATCTTATATCTAAATTCTTTTAGGTTGTTAGGGGGAAGGCCAAAGGTTCTTTCTGAGTCTTTTGTTTCTTAAAAATAATCAGCTTAAAATTATCAATATCCCCCAAAAGGGTATCCCCCAAAACTCTGCATCTTCATTCTGTCTTCTGCATCTCACTCCCAACCTCTCACGGCTGAATGGGCCAGAGGCAGTGACTCAGCAATTGCCTCAGACATCCTAACCAATGCTGTCCTTAGTCAGACAAGAGCCACAGCATCATCCCCACCCATGAGGCTGTGTTTTGGATGAGAATCCTTTTGAAAGGATTTATTACATATGAAAACTATGGAGCTCTAGTTTTACTGGAGTATTTTAGGTGGACTTACAGTCTCTGCATTCCCTTTCCTGGTAATGCATCATCTTTGTGTCTGAAGCCTATTTCTTTTTAAGGACAGACGTGTGCAAAAATGAGATGCTTGAGGGTTTCTACTAAGCTACAATATGGGAGACTATATGAGGATAAGTTTCAAGTGAGAAGTGTTGGAAGAACAGTGATTGTTTAAACCGAGGATCTGAATATATGTGCGTGAGAATATTGCTTTGACTCTCATTCAATTTTTAAAAGTTTGTGAGGTTTTAAAATTTTTGTTTTTATTTTTTAATTACAATTGACATACAAGATTATATTAGTTTCGAGTGTACAACACAGTGATTACTCACATGTATATACCTTATGCAGCAATCATCCTGGTAAGCCTAGTACCTATCTGACACCATAAATAGTTACTACACTATTCCTGACTCTATACATTTTGTGAGTTTTAAGGCAGCCCGTGCTAATCTGTATCTTAAGATTGTAGCAACATGTGACCAAACTTGTTCTTTTCATATTATAGATTGATATTTTTCACCATTGCTCCTCTTCCAGCAATCGAGTCATGTTTGGGAGTACAATGCAGAACAAGTTCTAAACGAGTTTTTCAAGTGGCATAAAACTGTCATTTGGCCCTGGACATAATAGAGTTTTCTAGAATTATGTGAGAGACAGAAACCATAGAATCACTGATGCCAGATAGTCCCAGAGGCCCTTAGATAACAGTGAGGCAGGGCTTACGCATTGATTCACTCCGCCACCCTTGGCCTCCTGTTTCTAGCTTCTGATGATGAGTGTCCTGGCACTGCTGTGATATGAACTTGTAATGGAGAGGAGTATTTATGATTTCTTTGTTTACTTCCATAAAAAACATAACTCCTTGGAGAACAAGAGTTTTGAAATCATTTGATGGGAGAAAAAACAGTTTACCACAGAGCCGAATAAGTGGCAGAGCAAGACAGAGGGGTGCTGGGATCTGCCAGAGGCTGAGGAAGTTATGAGTGTACCACCAGAACAGCCCCCTAGAGCCCTGATAGTGTGACCAGGAATTCCAAAGTACCTCTTTCAAAATCTTTTCTGTCTTCCTGCTTCAGATTCTAGAGAGCCCTCTTGGAAAGTGGTCAATAAATAGGCAGGTTATTATCTGACTGGTGACAACCTTGGGAGGAGTGGGGTGCCCCACTATTGGAGGGTGGGTGGATGTGTGTGTGTGTGTGTGTGTGTTTTGTTTTTTGAAGCACCTTGACTTGAATCCACTAAAAGGCTGTGACTACCAGACCTACTAATTAAACATCCCAATAAATGAAGGCTAAGCTATGGTCAAGGCCTGAGAACTACACTCTATTTTATGGTTCTAATCAAATTGGCAAATCTCTGGACTTTCATTTAAGAGGAAAATGGGATTTATCTTTGAACTGTGGAGTGTTTAAAAAGTATGGGGCAGATGTTCCAAAGCAATAAATTCAGGTGTGCAAGATCACACAGCCTGGTAATAAGTAAAATGAGTTCTGGAGTAATTTTAACTTAAGATAAAGGATTTCCCACCCCACATTAATGCTTAAAACAGCTTACGGATCGACATTAATATACCCAAGTGCTTTGGTGTCTAGCCTGAAGCCCTTACTTTACAATTTCTTGCATAGAACTAGAAATATAACTCTTGCAAAGGATACTTTTGTGTGATTTATTAGGTTTATTAATATGTGTATGCACATACTGTTGCTACAGAGAAATGCTAGAATTTAGTAAGGAATAAGTTTCTGAGCTATTGGTTTATAATTAACATTCAGATGTTTGATATTTTTAGGTTAGCAGATGAGACTTATATTTTCATAATGTCATTTACCCTGGAAAACATTTTCTCTGTTTCTGTGAACAGTCATAAATTGGAGGAGGTTTACAGTGTTCATCCAAGCCTTTTGTTCCTGAGTTGTTATTAGATGGAGTTATGGAACATATATCATCCCCACAAAAGTTTAAGGGAATGAGTGTAGGTTTTTAGACAATGGAGAATATAAGAAATTACTGACTGGACAACTCAATTGTGACAATAATGTAAGGAATAAAGGTGGAGATAAAGGTGGGAAACATCAGCCATGTATAATTTTGGGAGTTATAACAACATATTAACTCATTTTTAAATAAAGCTATACAAATATATCAACTAGAAATCTTCAATGGTAGTATCATGAAATAGTATAAAATAAAGATACTAATTTGTGAATATAGGCCCTTTCTCAATTATGTCATGTCCACCTTCTTAAGCAGAAAAATAAAAGCTATATACATTTGTGCTTTCAAACTTTACATGGGAAGTAAAGTATCTTATAGCTTCAAAATATTTTGATAATTTAAGCTTAAAAATATTGAAGATACTATCATCAGATAAAAATAAAAATATGTGGACTCTAAAGGATCACCAGTCATAATTATCTTAATCCATGCTTTGGTTTCTGGACAAACAGCAAAGCATTATTACTTCCTTCAACATCTGTCTCTCATCTGCATCCACCACTTACTATACCCCTCAATCCCTCTCCCTTTACAAGCCATATATAGAACTGACAGTAGTTCAGTGCTCAGCAAAAGTTTTATCTCTCAATTTTAAAATATGCAACAGTTGAAGATTTTATGTTCTATCGTCTTAATAATAAATGCTCACCGTCTTACCAATAGAAAATGCTCCACATTGGCATTTCAGCACCACGGATAGCACCGCTTGGTGCTGCTTCCCCCTCCCCAATTTTTGCCATGTCACATCTGGTCTGACAAGGGGAGTTAGTGGTGGCTGTGGTGCCATTTATGCAAAATTCACTATCTTAAACTCCCAAAGTTCAGCCCCCACCACCTTAAACAGTTAAACTAGAATATTTGGGGTTAGTCCCAAGCATGAATACTTCTTAAAGCTTCCCAGTCTTAAAACCAATAGAAACTGGAAATTTCTAGGTGAGGTGAGTTTCTTCTAAAATAGAGGTTGCCAAACTTAATTGCCTCTTAGAATAACCCAAGTAGCTTAAAAAATAAAATCATTAACTGGGTTTGTCCCTAGTCATTGTAACTCAATTGGCCTAAGAAGGGGCATAAACATGACTAGTTTTAAAAATATCTCAGGTGATGTAATTTACAAGGATTGCTCAACAGTACTCTAAGACCTGGAATTAATTTTTTCATGTGGAAAAGTTAGGCAACTTTGATATCTCAGTAGGTGCCCTGCATTCTAGAAGGAAGCAATGTTTTATGGCATTGGATTTGAAGTTGAGAAACGTGGGTTCTGGCCCTATTTGAAATCAAATGGGACCCCAACAGCTACCTTTTGCTCACATGATGTATGACCAACTCGTCCACAAACATTACCTTTTGTCTCCAGCTAACACTGGAGATTTCAAACTATCCTCTAGGGAAATTAAACATTTTATTAGCAATCTCATTTACTTTACCCAAAATGAGGCATATCTCTGGCTGATCACTCTTCTTTAATAAGTTGAGATTATGTGGCAGACATCAGTTAGTGTTCACTACATATTTTGCATGCCCTTTGAGTTTTCACTCTTCCCTTATAGTTATGCTGGAGCCATGTACTCTAAACAGAGAGTCCCTTCTGGGACAATGCAGGTCAGAGCTTGGGTGGTCACCTTTTTTCTCTTCTTTTGCTACCTCAAGGTTGGATGGGCCACATGTTGTAGATAGCATAGCTTCATCATGGAGGAGGGCTGCCTGCCTGTATGAGACTGAGTGTAAATAAACAAGCTACTGAGATTATATATTAGAGCTTGTCCATTGTGATGGCTGTTGCTAGTTATACATCACAAGACTCTTAGAGATTAGTGAATATTACTGAAAGCGTCAGCTGATTTCATTCCTTATGTTCCCACCCATTTTAAAGTGAGAGAAAATATATATAATCCTCATGTCCCTACCTATTCCAACTAAGAGAAAAGACAGTATATATATAATATATGCATTCCATATTATATAAATGTTTCATTCTTCTACTAATAACTGTACTACTAATGTGTGTAAATAACCATCTTTTCAGATTTGTAGTAACCAAAGGGAAAAACCCTTTGTTTCCCCTGAAATTATCAAATAACTTATTTAATACATTAAGTAAGGCATTAAAAGTCATTATTTGCCTTTTTCTTCATACCTGAAGTGCCCTTAAGGACAAGCTTGATATTTCTGTTGCTTAGACTGATTTTAATGCCGTGCCCTTGTGTACATGCAGTGACCACTTGCTCCTCTGTGTGGCTTGTAGGGTCTCTCTTTGCTAACCTGATTGTGTGCTGTGTTCCCCCTGGTTCCCTTCTATCTTGAGGTGGAGCTAGTAGCATGCCAACTTCAAAATTTATTTCAGCCTCAGATCTAATAACCACAGAGAAGTAGATACATTAAAACACAACAAACAAACAATGGTGGTATCTAAATGGTACAAGAAATCTAATTGTTTTTTGCCACTGACTGAGGTGTGGAAGTTCTTGACCTGATGTCAAGCATCCTCGTCTCCTAGAGGTTTTGATGAAAGATCTTCCTCATTTTACTCCTCATGCCTTGCCTTTTCTCATCCCTTCTTGACTATCAAAGAACCTCAGATGCCCTGAGAAATTAACGCAGTCTCTCTATAGTCAGTCCCTTGAGCATAGGCTGATTATATCCCAGGGGAAGCTGAAGCCTAGATATGCACTGTTAATGCTCCCCTCTCCTGCAAATCCAACATCCTTTATGCAGAAAAATTCAACTTAGATTATTCTCTGGAAATTTTCAACATTTGAAAAAAGTAATTTTCAAGGGTATTAAAGTAAATTATAATCTAATTTTAGCTGAAATAACACCACTAAGTGCTTATTTAGCACCCCCTGTGTTGTGAGGTTATTACTCATAGCTTATATTTGCAATTCCTAATTGCTTGGTTCTACAAACCTGCTCTTGTGTACCTGCAATATTATCTTCATGAAGCCACTAGTGGAATATCTAGCAAATTATTGTTACAGCTCATTAAATTATGACCCCAAAGCATGTAGAAATATCCCCTTATTCACCTTTCTAATTGGATCTGGTCTAACCTCATTTCAAAATGTGCAGAGTCCCCGGGAGACACATTGACAGTAGGTTTTTGCAAAATCTTCAAGGAATGGGATGCCTTTTAGACCAATTATTACTTAAACATATTTCATTTCTTTGATAGACTCCATTACACTGACCAAGTCAAACTAATTTGATTTTTTTATTTGTGGCCAGTTAATTTCCATTTTTAACTACAAATTGTGATTCTGATATAAATATTTTTTTAAAATCTGTGGATCACATCTCACATATTAGTTTATTGCCCATTGAAACAAAACTGCTTCTTCTAAGATATCTTTTGGGGTGAATTTGGAATTAGTATCTCATTACATATTCTATAGAACTAAGATATATATGTGTTTTTATTATATAAAAGAGAGGTGGAAAGAGAGTAATTCCAAAAAGGTGGGACTGATCCAAAAAAAAGGAAAAGAGGTGAGAGTTGTCTGGATTTTGTTATAGTATTTCTGAGTCTAAATGTGTATGTCCACATAAAACTTGTACATGAATGTTTATAGCAATATTATTTGTAATATCCCCAAGTGGAAATAATGCATATTTCTACTGATGGATGATGAACAAAATGTGGTGTATCCATACATTAGAATATTATTTGGCAATAAAAAGGAGTAAAGTACTACTACATGCTATAGCCTGGATGAACTTCAAGAAGCTTTATGCTAAGTGAAAGAAGCCAATCATAAAAAAACCCCACATATTACATGACCTCTCACTGAAATGTCCAGAATAGGCAAATCCCTAGAGACAGAAAATAGATTAGTAGTTGGCTGGGCTGGATTGGTTTGGATAGGAAATAACTACTAATGGGCACACAGTTTCTTTTGAGAATGACAAAAGTATTCTAAAATGAGATGGTGGTGATGATTGCACAACTCAGTAAATACACTAACAACTCTTAAACTGTGCACATTAAATGGGTAAGCTTTGCAGTACATAGATTATATCTCAGCGAAGCTGTTAAAAATTTGGGAGAAAATTGGTTTAGAATTCAAGGCATCTGTATTTATTTGTCTACCTTAAAGAAGGAGAACCAACTTCCCCCAAACAGACGACAACAGCAACAAAACAGAAGCTCATCAGTATAAAATTCTGCCCTAAACTCTGAGTATTTTCCCCATGTGATTTATGTAAAGAAAACCATATAGTTTCCTCTACAAGTTGTCTCTTGTTTCAGTCTGGCTTCTTTTGAAGCCAGACAAAGACCTTAAAACCAGTGACCCAGGAGAGAAAATGAAGTCCAGAGGTAGCCTTCGCCCTTTATTCCTCCCACCTTAAACCCCCCCTGGACTGACCCCCAGCTTCCAAACCCTGACGTGCTGTCCTGTGCAGTTACCTCTCCCTATCCATTCTCTGAGCTCATGGGAAATTGGGATCCTGTATGTCTTGTTCATAGCCATTTCACAGGACCTGACATAGAGTAGGTGCTCAGGAAATCTGTTGGGCAGGACAGCTCTGGCCCCTCCAGCCCCAGGGAAGGAGTTGCTAAAGCACCAGCACCTTCCTTCCAGGCAGTATCTGCTAATACGTTTCCTTTTCTGAGTTGTGCTGTCTTAGAACAGGACCATGATCCTCTTGGCCTCTCTTGTTAGTTACCTCCTTGAGGCAAGACGCAAGGAAAGAACATTCCTGAAGCATGTTTCAGAAGATGTTAACAGCAAGAGTAAGGTCAAGCAACCTTCTGCAGAGAAAAAAAACATCATTTTTCTATCCCATTTTTTAAAAAAGAGATACATTAGGTTGAGCCTTCACTTTAGAATGCATCTGGGGTAGTAGAGCTCTTTCACAGAATGAGAGGGGAGGCCTGTGGGACTTGGGTTTCTCATTAAGGTTCGGCTAAATAGAGGGTTCTTTCTGCCTGGACATCGGTGAACTCATTTGGAGTTTCATCTGAAACTATTAAGTAGCAGAAAGGCCCTTGCTGATCTCAGAAGTAGTGTGACATTTCTTTTACAAATTGATGCTTCAATTGCATCTTTGCCACCTCCAAGAGGCCAGCCCAAGCAGGTTTGCTGGGCAGCTGTGTTTGTTCTGCAGCTTGTGGTAAAGGACGAGTGGTGCAGAACAGGACCGATTCTGAGAGGCTTTACCATCCCTGCCCTGCCCTGCCTCACACGCCCCAGGAAGGCTGGTCTGGTCTGGTGCTTGTAACTCAGGGACAGTTGAGAGAGGGTCTGCCCACCTCCCACCAGCCCAGCCAGCACACGCCGCTTTGCCTCTGAATCAAATATGGGTCTAATCTGTATGCTTTCTTACCTGGTAACTGTTTTTCTCCATCTCACACTAGTTATTTTTAAAAATATATTTTTATTGATTTCAGAGAGGAAAGGAGAGGGAGAGAGAGATAGAAACATAAATGATGAGAGACAATCATTGATCGGCTGACTCCTGCACACCCTCTACTGTGGACTGAACCCACAGCCCAGGCACGTGCCCTTGACTGGAATCAAACCTGGGACCGTGCGGTCCACAGATCCATGCTCTATCCACTGAGCCAAAGTGGGTAGGGCCTTCTCACACCCTTTAAATAAGTATCTGAATTAGGCTAGATGCCCCAGGATGTGGAATAGGAGCTGTGGATAGAGGGATAAACAGAAAAGATAAATCTCTTTCATCCAGAGTTTATAGCTCCACCTCTCCCTTTTCTTTCCCATCTTTCTCTTCTCTGCCCCCTTTCTCTCTTTTATTATTATCTAGAGCCTTTCAAGTCAAAAATACGAAAGTCAATAAATATTACTTTAGAGCAAGACATGGTGAAGGTCATTACAGTTCTTATTGTCTACAGTTTGAATAACTTTTACTCTGGAAACTGCCCAAAAAACATATTTTTAAAACGTGTGTGTGTGTGGGCGGGGGGCATGGTGACCAGTCGCAAAGAATTATAATTGTTACTGTCATTCTTCTTGTTTCATAGACTCTTATACTTAGAATGAATTCATGAGTCAAAAGCACTGCAGGAAGAAAGTTCAAGTTCTTAATTGGGGGTTCACATTAGAGGTAGCTTATTAAGAGTCACAATTTTCTTAAAAAGCTTTCTGGCAGTAGAACACCTTCCATTTGACTTGTCATGTAAAAAAGTGATAACATGAGTTGCGTTTGCTACAATTTGCATTTTTGTAAGCACGGAAATTAGAGAAGGTAAATAATCCTTCTTCCTAAAAAAAGACAAGGTAAAATGCAAATATGGTAGCAATGCATTTAATATACATTTTACCTCTGGGTTTGCCTAACAGATTTAGAACTGCAATGTGTTTTTACTGGCTGATTTACTGGCAGGATCCTCTCCAATTAGTAAATATATAGTGTGTTTAGAACAAACATCTGCCCTGCCACACGACTTGTATTAACTGTTACTACATATGAAGGTCATTCCAAGGGCAGCCTTTGCTGGGAAAACAGATAGTGCCTGGGTGTAAGATAAACACAAGCAATTGTATCTTTTAAAAAAATTAGCACAATATTTGAAACTAGCAGCTCAGTCTCCCAGGATACAAATATTGCCACAGTTGAAAAACACAGAGAGATACTAATGAATTAGTCTAGTTAGTTAAAAATTAACATTGCCAGAACTCCAAGTGAATTATGTTCGGAGGTCAAAGAAGGTAGCTTTTAAAAGGATGGGAGAGATCTTTAAACCTCCAAATATCACCTAAAACTTTTAAGACTTAAGAGTTACATTGCCACTCCTATTATTGATTGTAAAAACTCCAGATAGTTTTGAGGTCTTTTGAGCTTTTCCAGGCTGGATTTATTTAATGATTTTCACTGATAGATTAGGGAAAACACATATGTATGTAAGTAAATAGAAAAATGTCTGGAAGAGCACCTGTCATGAAGAGAGGACTGGGGTTGGGTATGGCAGTAGACTTGGCTGACGCAGAAATTTATTGTAATATTCTAACTTTTTAAATAAGTGTAAATGTATTCATGTAAAATCTCTGTAATAATAAGCGCTTTAAAAGTGAGCTCATAAGTGAAAACTACAGTGTCTGACAAGTCTTCCTAATCCATAGCCACACAACTTCATGTCAAGTTTGGTCAAGAGAGTCAATAAAAGTAGTCCTGGTCTTTCTCTAAAGGAATTCTAGGTAAATTCTAACAAATGAACACATATGGTGGCAAGAGCCAAAGTTGCACTCCATAGAAAATTGTCTCATAGGTAGTTCACAAAGAGAGGATTATAGACTTTAAAAACTGTTCACTTAGATCATGAGCTCATCATCACCATTTGAAAACATGAGATTAACCATCCTTAGTATTTAGAAAGCATTGCTTCAATGGACCAATAGGAAAAAATGTCTTTAAAAAAAAACAGATTTTCCTATTGCTGTGTTCTGCCTGAATGCATGACAGTTACAATGTCAGTGCCATCCTGAGTGAAGCCAGCATAATTCCATTTGACAAGATAAGCCCCTCTGAGAATCAGGTATATTTTACACTTGAGTCAATATTGGTCTGGGATGTGGTTCTCTTACATTTCTCAGTCATTGGCCTCATCTGGCTTAGAAATAAGACAAATTAATGTTGGCAAGACTTGCAGCCATTATCTGTCTTTTCCTAGCCTTTGAAAATACCCAGAAATTGCCTGGTTTACTGAACACCCCATTCATTTGTCCTGGAGTTTAAAGGCATACATTCTTGTCACCATGGAAACACATCCTAACGAAATGAATTCAGTATCTATCTGGCTCCCTCCTAATGATAATATACAATGTGAGCTCTGAAGAGAACAAGAGATCTCTGTTGGGCTCCATTGCGGAGATTATGGCATTTCCTAGTCCATGAATCTCCTCCTTAGTTGGCTTTAGTCACTGGGTGTACGTTTGCTAGGCAATTGTAGATGGTGTCAGGTTTGATACTTGAATCCCTTGCCACTGAGTTACTGCATTTATGTGAACAAGCCAAATGCCAGATTGGTTTCACTCAGATTCTGAAATTGTTGGACATCTGCTAGCAGGCACCCATGTTTGCTTCCAGATGCCTAGACGTCTGTTATTGGGGTCTAACTCTAGGGCTGGAATAAACTCATTAAGACCTATAAGAGGCACCATGATCTGAAGATGATCAATTTAGGGGAAAGGCCACTCAAAGTGAATTCACATCCACTGGGGCCCAATATTTCAGAGTAAATGTACTGAGGAGTAGGTGTGGTTTAATTGGGATTTCACTTAAAAAATAAAACAAACATTATAAACAGTTATTTGATCTTAAGTTTCAAAAAAACTTAGGTTATAGTATTAAGAGTGGTTGAATATATAGGTTGGATCAGGCATGAAACAAGTATTGCATTTTTTGTTGTAAATTTTCCAGCAGAATTGATAGCTAATGGTTGCTCTCCTGCACATGGGACTTTTGCCACACTGGTGGCCCCTTTTTAATGATCAGGCCACTTGCTCTTCCACAGCCCATCAGGTTTCACCCTCTCTTTTCCATGTCACTTTCTGCTTCCTAGTAAACCCATTACTCTAGCTTAGTGGCTCCCTTCTATGCCCTACCTCCTACCTCACACCTAAGAGTGTTAATAACACTTCCATCTACTCTAATAAAAGAGTAATATGCAAATTAACCATCACTCTGAAACACCTAAGCCATGCCCACCAGCCAAGCCACGCCCACCAGCCAATCAGAGATGGCAGTTAATTTGCATACACAGGAGAGCAAAGAGTAAAGATAGCATAGAAGGAAGCCAAGTGCTGCAGAAGGGAGCCAAGTGGTGGAGAAGGGAAAGGAGCTGAGGCAGCGGAGACGGTGAAGAAGGGAGGGAGAAGCGGGGGAGGAGGGGAGCCGAGGTGGCAGAGATGGGAGTTGAGGCGGCAGAGACGGGAGCTGAGGCGGGCTTCGCTCCCTGCTCTGCTTCGCTCTGGCTCAGGAAGCCCTATTCTTGCAGGAATCTTCCTGCAACGGGCTACTAGTATTACAGAACGTTCAATCTATGTTCAAATATCCTCACTTTCTTAAGAATAATTTCAAAACATTAGTTTCCTAACAAACACCTCAGAGACTGGGAAACTGAGGCAGATTTCAGAGGTTGGGGGATTGTGAAGGAAAGAATGAAGTGGTACCACGCGGAAAATATGACTTGGATCTGGAGACCTGGGTTGCGGTTCTAAATTGCAGTGAGGCCTTAAGGAAGATGTTAGCTTTCCAAGCTCATTGGCAAAATGAGGGGGTTGGGTAAGATAATTCCTAAGGTCCTTGCTGATTTCCCTCTAAAAAGTATTATACATTGCTAATGTAAAATATACAAATGATACCCTGGTTTTTTGAAGTAAGTTTTTTTTGCCTCTTCTTTCTTGATTAGGGATTGTCTAGTTTAGTGATGACAGCTAAAGGTAACTTTCCCTTCAATGGTGCCATTTTCTCCCAGGAAAGAATTGTCTATTAACCACTATACCGCTTATTCCACTGGGGGAGGAGCACCTTGAAACCGAGCATACTCCTCTGCATCATTTATCTAGGGCCACTCTTGTTTTCCCATTGTATTTTTGTTTTGTTTTTAAAGATGGTTTCAGCCCCTGCCAAAAAACGTCCCTAATGTGGACCATTCACATTCCCCGCTAACCAATATTTTGTTCCTAATGAAGTATTGTTTGGGTAATTGTGGAGCGAGAGTGCCCAGCGCAACGTCTGCAGTTGCCCTAGAACATAAAACACTGGAAAGAGCAGGGTGGTCTTCCCTGACTGGACTGGTTTTGTTGATTTGCACCATGTTCTGGTGACCTTCCCAGTGGCAGGCATTGCTTATGGGTACAATAAATCTGGGAGCTGTGGCTGGTTCTGCTGGCTCATCATGGTCCCCACTGAGCCTGTTGCTTCTTTTGCTTTCTGTTTTTCTCTCTCTCATCCTTCTCTTTTCTCTCTCATTCACTTATTCATCCTTCACTTGTTCAATGGGTTCGTGTATTGTGGCCTTGCCCTTGGGCACAGGGTGGGCTGCTGTGGAGGGCACCCCACCCCACTGGTTTGCTTCTACGTTGGCATGGCCCACATCAGAACGAAGGGCTACAAGAGGGTCATTGTCTTGAAGAGCTGTTTCAGGATCATAATGAAAAAGGACCCCTGGAATGTGTGTGTGGCTTATTAGTCCCTTACAAAGCAATTTTCAAGCCAGCTGCTGATTTGGGGAGCCTGGGCTTGGTGAGGAGAAAGAAAGGGGAGAACTCGGAGCACACAGTCATGACTGGCCTGGGCTGCGAAGAAGGTTCCCTGGGATTGGCTAGCACACAAATGGAGATGCAATGTGATGCCTTGGTGGTGGCCCGAAATGGTTCACTTTTATAATGAATCCATTTTTCTCCTTTCTAAAGCATTTGATCTATTAAGAGAAAAAAATAAATAAGCAAAAACTTACCCCACATGTGTTGCTCAGAATTATGGCTCTCATCATACAGGGTGGGGCAAAAGTAGGTTTACAGCTGTGAGTACACAAAACACAGAGTTTATTATTGTATTATTAGTTATTTTTATTATTTTCCCCACACAAACAACCATAAACCTACTTTTGCCCCACCCTGTATTATCTGTGAGTTTCATCATGTCCCTCACGATTCCCCCCACCCCACCCATTAGCATCCACCTCATGTATCTACCATGATTTCTTTCAGCCCATTCTCCTTTCAATGCTTTTTCATCACAACTATGAAACAACACATTTTGTGTGGGCTTAAAAAAGGACGTTTAGATAAATAGGATGGAAGACTCATTTGGCAGCCTGCTTTCATTTATTGACCTTTCATTCGGCACTGCTTTATCAGATCCATCTATGTACCTATATTCAGATTTAGTACACGCCTTTTCAATATTTTTTTGTCCCTCAATTATACATTTGTTTGGCCATTTGGGCAATTTTCAGTTCTTTCCAGTTATAGATGCTAATGCAGTGGTACGGGTCTGTGCACATTTTTTGCAACTCTTTTGTTTTGAAATTTTGAAGCCTGTAGAACAGTTGAAAGAGCATATAATAATCACACGCATTCCATTTACCTAAATTGTCCAATTATTTCATTCCATCATATTCTTTCTCTGTTCCCCCTTTACCCCATTACCCCCTCTCTCTGTCTGATTGGGCTGCTATAACAGAATACCATAGACTGGGTGGCTTATGAACAACACATTTGTTTCTCATTGTCTGGAGGCTAGAAAGTCCAAGATCAAGGTGCCAGAAGATTTCATGTCTGGTGAGCGCCTGCTTCCTGGTTCATAGACAGCAGTCTTCTTACTGTGTCCTCACATGGCTAAAGGGGGATTCAAGCTCTCTGGGGTCTCTATGAGGGCACCACTCGTGACCTAAGTTTGCCTTCATGACCTAAGCACCTTCCAAAGGCTCCACCTCCTAATACTAATTACCCTGGAAATTAGGTTTCAATATATGAATTGGGGAGAGGGGTGCGCAAATATTCAATCTATAGCATACTCGCCCTCTATAGATGGATAGGAAGATAGACAGACAGATACATATACATATGTACATATACACACACCTTCATACATATATGTGCATTTAGTTTTTTAAAACTAAATCTTTTAAAGTTTTACACCTCGGTCCTAAATATTCCATAATTGATCTCCTAATAACAAGGTAATTCTCTTATATAACCACAGTGCAATGATCACGCCTAAGAAAAATAATAATGCCATAGTGTCATATAATACCAACCTACAATATACATATTTTTATTCTAAAAACTACTACTAAAGTCTCACCAAAGCATCTGTACTAATTTATTGTTCCCAACAGCAATGCATGAATATTTCAACTTCACACATTCACCAACATTTTATTACCTGACTTTAATTTTTGCTAGTCAGATGGATAAAAAGTATCACTTTCACATTTCCATTTTTTTTTAAGAAAGCCACAAAATCATGTAATTCAAGCATAAGATTGTATCTTTAATTGCCAACGTGTAAATGGGATCCCAGTGTGGCTACCAGCACAGGGTAATAAGCTCCATGTATATGAGAATTTAAAGCGGGATGCTTATAGTTTGCTGAAGATTTAGAAGGGAAAATAATGCAGTTTTTCATTTTATAAACGTAGACCTTGCGGCCAAAAGTCTCATCAGAGAATGTTTTGACACCATTTTCTTGGGGATCTGAATTTTTGTCAGTAGAGTATGAATAGTTAATGTTGTTTTAGAATTCACATGAAATGGATAACTTTAGTGTCAGAATAGCCCACAGGATATGAAGCCCTGACGCTGAGAATAGGGAGGAAGCAGGGCAGACTGTATCTCCGCTCTTTGTGACAGTAAAACTCATACTAAAACTTTAAAAATTTTTAGCAAAAACTCTTAGTTTTAAACTTTGACAACTAATAGACATGATATGCTCATAACCAAATGGGCATAAAATTTTGTTTACCTATTTATGCATAATTAATAAAAATAAATACTCTATCCCTATTACCCATTGATTATTATTAACACTTGTGTCTATATTAAAAGTGTGTGTGTGTGTGTGTGTGCACGCGCGCGTGCGCACGCACGCCTGTGTGTATGTGTATGCAGGCATAAAAGCAATCCAGATCACTTTCGCGTAAAAGTAACACTAACACTTATTGCGTGTTTACTATGGGCTAAGCACTGGTCTAAGTGCTTATACTATAATCATTCCTGTTTTCCAGAGGAAGCCATTGAGGTTCAAGGGTAGACATCAAATGAATGGTAGACCTAGAATTTGAGCACAGGGAGTCTTCTAAATATTTAACATAATCCCTCCTGGCAAGCTGGGTTTTATGCATGACTTACTCATGTACTGACTGTACTAGAAACATAATTCAGTGTCAGTAAGTACTCATCTGCCTCCATTTTCTTAGCCATATAATATTTTTATGTGGAAAGTCAACATAAGCAATTGATTTTATGGTGCATTTAATTTTACTTATTTTTTTGCTCTTGATCACAGTGTAACACTGTGATCACTATTCTATTACATATGTCTTCAGCCACCTGAAATCCAACCATTTCTTTAGGTTACATATCCTAGAATTGGAATTTCTGGATGACATCACATTTTGATAGATGTTGATACAAGCTGTCATAGTATCCTTCCTACTGCTGTGCACAGGTATAGCATAAAATAGGTATAGAATAAATTGGAATGGTTCTCTGTTTCCTAATGTTCCTACCAACACTGGAATTTGTCAGTTTTGCTCCTCTCATGGAAAAAATACAATATCTCATCATTTTAATTTGTAATTATAGTGAAGCCAAATATTTTTTCTATGCCAACTTGTGTTTTTGTGTGTGAATTGGCTTTTTGTACTTCATGTGTTTTCTCTTCTATTGATGTATTTTAAAAATCTATTTGCAATAGCTGTTAAAATGAAAAATATAAATTCTTTGTTAGAATTTTTTTTACCAAGCTAGATCTTTGTTTTTCATGATTTTAATGGTATACTTTACATCTTGTTATATTAAAATAATCTGAAATTTCCCAATGCAATATTAGACAAATATTCACTTTTACTTTCTTGAAGTATATGGATCATTTCATTTTTTTGCATGTAAATCTTTAACTCACCTGGGATTAATTTTATCTGCCGATTTGCTTATTTTTCTTATATACAGTTAAAATCTAGTCCCAACACTATTTATTGAGAAGCCATTAATGAAAGTGGGAGGCGTGGTCGTTGGCACACAGTTTCGCAGCAAATAATTTTTGCCTTGCTCTCTCCCTGTCTCTGTCTCTTGCATTGTCTTAGGAGTACAGAGTTCAGTGGTCCTGCTGCATCCAAAACTGGTCTGGAGGAAGAGAAACCAAGAGCAGGACTAATAATTGAGATTCCACCATTTCATGCATGATAAATATTCATGCAGCTCCTCTGCATGATGAATGAGAATTGTTAGCTTTCATAAAGCTAGTTTGGGATTTTGCTAGGCCTCTTTTCTTGGGACTTGCTTTTCCAGCAGGTCACATCATCACTAGGGAAATGGGAGATTTGCTCATCTCTCAGTGTCTCAAAGCTGACACATGGCCTTCACTTTTCACTACTAACTCCCCACCAGAATAAGTTCCTCAAAGCAAACATGAAAAGAAATAACCTCCTTGAATCTGGATAGAATAGGTTCTTTCTATTTTATTTTAGAACTTGTTGGAAATAACTGACTGTTTGTCTGGCATTGTTTATACTAAGGCTGTATTGCAAAGATTGTCACTCCCAAATTGCTGCAGCTATATTCTACCAGATAAGCCAAGACAATAAAAAGGATTTTTTTTTGAAGAAAAACAAAGAGCACACACCATAATCCCATTTTATTATTATTTCTTATTTTCTCAAAGATGCTGTTCAGATTCAGGAGAATAGTCCTTTCCCTCCATTTCTCTGTAATCTCTCCCATGGGGCTGGAATTGACCAGACTTTAGGAGCAAGGGAGTGTCTATGAAAGGGCTTCAGCTTCAGTCTGGGAGGAGCTTCAGCATCTGATGGCATACAAATTTGGGGCTACTGGAAAGTGTGTGTGTGTGTGTGTGTGTGTGTGTGTGTGTGTGTGTGTGTGTGTGTATGATGAGATCCAAGTTGTTCTAGTCTCCTGACTCGCCTTCTGTCTACACATACACTGCATGAAGGAAGGGGGCAGACTGGGTGGACAGAGGGCCAGACATCAATCCACATGCGGAAAGTTAAAGAACTTACCTGCAGGACAGAGTTTTGATTGTAAATATCTCAGCAGACGGGTGGAAGTTGAATCCTTCAGGAATTCGAGGAGATTTGGAATTTGAAATAAGAACAAGGAGGGAAAGAGCAGCTAGAGAAGGTACATCAAACTGTGTCAAAGAGCATCAGCCAAGGATTCCTGATCTGGGTTCTGGCTGACTTGCAGACACATTAAGTTCCGCATAAAGTATAATGAAAACTCTTAGCTCATCTGCCAAAGAGGTTCACTTTCCCTGCTAAGTCTATAATGGGAAAAAATGCATCCACATGTGTTGGGGTGGGCAGGGCAGGACTAAGCAGACTGCAAGGAAAGATTTACTGCCTTCATCAGGGAAATCAGAACGGAGTTTTCATTTCCCTGCAGGGTGAAAAGCAGGAATTAGACCCACACTATCATAATCGAAAAGAGAAAATCTCAAATCTGAGCCCGAGACCTAATGTAACTAAATTTCCAGTGTATGAGAATGCATATGGAAGTGGCCATTAAATCAGCACACTGTAGACCATAACCAATCTTGTTTCTCCTGTGGACTATCAGACTTTGGCAAAACCCTGCCAAGGCCATCTCATTTACATCTCCCATTAGCTTTAGTTTGGCTTTCAAAGTGTACATAATAGCTGGATTATGAGAGAATATATAAAGTGTGACTTAATAGCTACTTTGAAAATATTTTAAATGCATTTTAAGTAGTATTATCCAATTGATTTCACACTGTAGTGCCTAACTGAAATGCATTTTATAATAAGGCATGTGTTTGGAACCTAGATGTGCACTGTGATGATGGTATTTCAGGGTGGATATGGATTGAATGTGATTACATGACATCACTCGCAATTGTCCTGGGTCCAGAAACACTGGCTAAGTCAAAAGGAGCTTTGCATCTGTGGCCAATAACGTGTACCATTCTTCTGTGCTTTCAAAGTTTTCTCCAGTTCTTAAAGACCGTGGGTGAAAATAGGTCCTCTCTGTTTTAGTCTGTCATCCTTTCAGCAAATAACTAAAAGTCAGATGTTTCTCTACTGGTAGATCTATACCAAAATATACCAAAGCTAGGAAGACATGTCCTGGTCAAAGTGAGAAATAAGAACATTTTGTTATTGAGATCGATCTCTTTAACTCTGAGTATGTATTGAGCCAGAGAGGCACTTAAAGCCAGAGCACTGGCAGAAATACAAACAGAAACCACTGCTGGTGTCCCCTTGTCACTACCACCTCTCACCCACAATGCAAAGGGCTTTACATGCACTCAGGCCAACACATCCATGCTCTATCCACACCCCTCACAAACATCTGTGTCTTGGGTGCCCTTCAGGCCTAGGGATGTGCACACCGATGGGATGTTCACCCTCAAGAACATGGATTGGGGAAGGGCCCAACATGGGCCATTCGGCAGTGAAATTCTGGGGTCTCAAGCACCTGGAGCATGGTCTTAAAGCTGGGAGAACAAGCACTGCAAGTGGTCTGTTCCCATGGCCCTGTGGCTTCGCTGCTCCATTGGAGAGGAGAAAGATGAGCAAGGCAGAATGGGTTTGAACTCCTTTGTCCAACACGGGGGTAGCACTGAGTCCAGCCCTGAAAATGGGAATAACCACAGGATGTTGTCTCACTGGCCCTTTCGCTTTTAGCCCACACACATTTGTATGTTTGTTCTGTGCAGATTGTTAGACTAGGTGCTGTGGGAGGATAGAAAATACAAAGCTATTTTTTTCAAGGCTATTTTTAATGTTGTCCTGGGAGAGACAAAAGCTGAACTGAGAATAATTACAAGATAACTGATTAATAAGGGGAAATGGTTGGCTCAGAATTGTTGGGTAAGGGTATTTGGGGTGAAATGGAGCAAAGTGATGGTCCTAGCTGGAGGGGGGGTCATTTCAGGGCCATGGGGTCCTAGAACTCATGGAGTTCAGGGCTGGCAAAGCCATGTTGCCAGCAGGTACCACAAGTGAGTGACCGGAGCTGGTATAAGACAATAAGGACTAGGGGGAGAATTGGGAGGATTTGTGTGGAATAAGCAAATCGGCAAATTCCAATTAAAAATAAAGATGCTGATAATATACTGGCCAAATAAAACGGGAATGGGGTCCCTGAGCCCAACTTTCTGGGGCTGTTGCTGATTAAATTAAACTACTGTGGCTACGCTGATGCAGAAACTTATTTGCTCACCCACATTCACTACTAAAAAAGTCACTTCCTTGTGTTTTTTTTACAAAATATTTTTATTTTTTTTAATATACTTTTATTGATTTCAGAGAGGAAGGGAGAGGGGGAGAGAGAGAGAAATATCAATGATGAGAAAGAATCATTGATTGGCTGCCTCCTGTATGCCTCCTACTGAGGATCGAGCCCATAACCCTGGGCATGTGTCCTTGACCAGAATCGAACCCAAGATCCTTCAGTCCACAGGCCGATGCTCTATCCACAGAGCCAAACCAGCTAGGACAAACTTTTTTATTTTTCAATTACAGTCTATGTACCTTATTACATCAAAAGAGAGAGCTTATTTGTATCTCTTTTTCTTAAAACAACAATTTCTTGTATGTATATGTATGTTTAATTACAGCCTTAGAAGAGACATCAAATTGGCTTTGGTGGAAGTCCCCCCCCCCATAAGTAGGTCACTGGAGATATAATTAATAGAGATAATAGCTATCTCATACACAGATTTCTTTTAGTTGAATGACCTCTTTTGAATGCATTTTCCCACTGCCAGTAACAAAGCAGCTAGTGGGTTTCTGTTTTCAGCGGGTTTTATAGTGAGATCAAAAGTACATCCTCCCAATATAAGAAACATGTTAGCAACTCCCATAATTGTCTTACTGAAAAGCAGGGTTTCTTGTTACGTTTGAGGTTATGGGTTTTCTTATCTTGGCCTGTATGTTTAAGCAGTAAATTAGAGTTGTAAGGCCAGAGGAGGCTGTAAAGTCTCTCCCAACCCCAATTAGGCAGTTATACTGAGGGTGACAATATACTTTATCAGCCAAAGCAGAACTCTTTTGAGAATAAAAAAAAAAGATACTATTAGTTATCTGAAGACAACAGGTATAAAGTAGGGCTGGTCCTGGGCAACTGGAGGATATCGTCAGACTAGTCATTTAATCCACCCTGCAGAGAGGAGTCCAGCCACAAACACACAGAGAGAGAACTTGATGAACAGGGCTGGACATTATTATTAGTCATCGATCATTAGATCATTTCTTGGAAATTAAATATATATATATTTAAGGAACTCCTTTCGGTATCTGTAAGAGACACGTTGAAAAATTCTTACCCAAAGCCTTGGGTCTTAGTCATTCTGGAGCTCATGGTTCTGGGGAGACTGAGGTTCAAAGGGCTCTTGGCCTGGAGGAAAGGAGACCAGGGAGTTGCGCCTCCCCATGTGGGTGAGGATATGTGCCGCAGAACCAGGGCCCAACCTAGGCACTCGCAATGTGCTCAGTAAACAATGATTAGAATGAACAAGCACATCCTGCATTGGATTGCGAACTTAGTGACTCACAGTTGTACAACAGAATAGAAATTTGCTTTCAGTGGGTGAAGCAATAATGAAGACCATTTGATGAAAACTCAAACTTGTTTGTTGATTTTGGGGTTGAGAGGAGAATATATTTCACTTACTTTGGAAAAGGCTCCCCCTGAATTGATATGACAGGAAAGAGTCCAATCAGATATGGTGGTGATTAGATGAGGAGTGCTAAGGAAAGTGGTATCAGGAAATTCTTCCAGTATTCAGACATGTATTGAGCACCTGCTGCTCTGTGACAGGTGTTGCCCAAGGTGCTGAGATTCAAGGTAGAGAAGAGTTTCTGATCTAAGGGAAATCACAGACTAGTGAGAAGACATAGACACATTATGACAAAATCTATAATAATAATCTATAATAATAAAAGCATAATATGCTGATTAGACTGGACGCCCTTCTAAACAACCTTCCAGGATGAAGCTGGGGCTGGGTTGGAGACAGCTGCCATGGCTGCGAGGGAGGGATCGAGACAGCCATGGTTGCGAAGGCCTACTCTTGCACTAATTTCGTGCATCGGGCCTCTAGTGTAATGATGTAAAGATCTATTAGTAACAGGGAGAAGAGAATGAGTCTTCTACCTGGGAATTCAGGGAATTCGTGGAAAAAGCGATAATGAAGCTGTGTGATGAACTGACCAGCAGGCCTATTGAGATAGAGGAAGGAAAGCAAAGATCACATGGCTTGAATATTAAGTGATTGGTGTAACCTTGCCAATATCTTGCTGTTACTTAAACTGGACTTTTCAAGGGTAAAGTCATATATTTTGGTTACAACAGTGGGCTGAAAAACACCATATACCTATTTGTATGTCTACTTACATATGACAAACTTATTTCATATTCTGTCAGAATCATGAGAAGGAAGGACTTCAGGAGAATAATTTTTTAACTATCAAGAGTGGGTGGATGACAGTGCATTGTATTTTAAAAACCCTATAATTTGGAATTCCCATGCTTTCATTCTTAACCTGAGCCTACATTTAATTGCACTAGTAGCTACTTTTGTTCAACATCTATTTTCCTTTCAATTTATCTCTGGGGAAGGGAGAGGATGGAGAGAAGAGTGAGCCAGGTACTTGCTGGTGTTTCAGCAAAATGCTTCAATTCAGTATGTCAAATGGTACCTCTTCCCCTTGCCTGCACTTACTACTGGCGCTTAAGGATTTTAAGTCCATTGCCTCTTTTTAGAGCTGCTTTCTCTTTCCTTAAGGAATTTTTATTTGTTTACTAGTCTTTTTTTATTTATTTTATTTTTTTTTATTACATAAAGTTTTACAAAGATTGGTGCATATATCTCTTTTTTCCCCTGCCCTTCCGCCCGCCTCTGCTACCCCCCAGTGTTTTGTGTCCATTATTTATGCTTAAATGCA